>RMBW01000070.1:0-164218 GCA_004009845.1 Davidsoniella eucalypti | reverse complement strand
ACACCGCATATACATAAATATTTCAGGACAAAGTCAGACAGACAGACAATTGTGCCACTACTCGGTATGATCAGATCAGTCGACTTTTATCATACTGTATGATCCAGGGTATTCTGCCATTAGTGCTGGCGGGCCTCTTGTACACTACATACAGATACAAAACGACTCTAATAAAAGAAACTTGGCTGGTCTTCATACTAGCTGGAGACAGTTGGCGTCTGGGATATTCTTGGAAGCTTTTCCTGGAAGCTTCTTTGGCGTGGATGACGCTTCAGTGGGCGCATCCATCGACTCAGGCCCACGACAAAGACTTCCCTAAAGAAGGGCCTCCCTGTTCTCAGGCACAACGGCGCACCATGCGTTTCCTTCTCTTCTGCTTATTCTTGCTGCCTTGCTCTCCCTCTCTTGTTTCAAATTTCTCAAATTAGCCTTTTTTGTTTTCTTTCCTAAACTCTACGATATGCACGCTGTACTCTCGCCCTTGTTCCAGTGGACGCACGGGGCAAAAACTGGAGAGTCCAGCGTCCGGCTACAGAACCAGAGACAAGACACTACAGTACTATACACAGTCTGCCGTTTTTGATTATAGGCCATTCCCATTATAGATTCTGCGCCTTGTTTTAGGCCAGCATCTGGAGAAAGCAGTTGTCTGTTAGTTACAGCGCCGGCTGATGCATTGTAGGCTCTACGGTGTCTGCCACCTACAATTGCAATTACAAGTCTGTATCATGTAGTAAACGTCACCCCTTCTATCTCTCCAGCGGTCAGTGCAAAACGAAGCTAAAGCTGCAAACAAAGCTGCCAAAACAGCAAGATCCCTGTCACCACCTGTTCCTGTCTGCCCTCTTTTTTTTCTTTTTCTTTTTCTTTTTCTTTTTTTTTCTTTTCTTTTCTTCCAAGTCTTTCCCTAATCCTGAGTTAGGGCTTTGGTGATCTACCGTAGTATTAGACTGCCATCAGTAGTCTGTGAGCCCCTTAAAAATAACAAAGGAAAAAAGAAACGACGCTCGCCCAGTAGTAGCCGCAGCGTAGCTTACGAACAGCCAAACGAGCGAAAAAAAAAAGAATGACTGAATGCACGCAAGGCAAGGCAAAGCTATGAACCGCTTCCGGCGGCACGATTTCTTTGGTTTCTTTCTCTGGCGATTTCTCTGGGGTTTCGCTCGTTCGCCAGTGCGGTGTAAAACTGCATGTAAATCGTGCAGCCGCGCTTGTGTTTCCAATTCCACTTTTGCAGCCTCTTTGACGAACCTCTTTGAAGAGACGAAGTTAACCCTTTTTCCCTTCTTTTTCTTTGTTTGTTCTACTAGCTCAAGCTTAATTCGGCCTTTCTTTTGTTGTCTTCTCCGTATATTCAACCCTGCACTGTTTCATTTTGCCGCTTTAATCATCATTTTTTTCTCTTTCCACTTCGTTCCCACGAACTTTCGCTTTATCATGTTTTGCCATTTGTTCTATTTGCTGTAAAAGAACCGAGAAAAAGAAAGTAAACGACAAAAAATCAAGGTTGTTTTTCCATCTTCTTTGTTTACTGTGACCTGGATCAAAGGGCAGCGGTTCTTAGATTAAATCCCAACGGCCAGCGACCAGCGATATATCCATATACATCTGTCTTTGCAACTAAAGCACTGTAAGCACATTGCGCTACAGAACCATGGCCCGCTAGATACACACTAGATGCCACTACCACCAGCCTAAGCCCTGGCCTTACTGCCCACTCCCTGTTCTGTTCCCACAGTCTTTAGCACTCACTTGGGAGGGGGGGGGGACGAAACGAACGCTTAGATTTGATTTAGTTAGCAGTAGCCCTGCTCTAAATCTGAAATCTGATCTCAACCACATACAACCGTTTCTCCTGCTCTGCGACCACACATTGTCCCTCACTCATTCGTGCACATACATACTTTTCGATATTCTCTCGTTTTCGTTCTCCTCCCAAACACCCCGCCCGCCAGCATCAATCAATCTGCTTTGCTACCCTTCTCGCCGCTCGCCCGTCCGCTAGACTCCTCGCTAATCAAAGAATCGCCCCTGTGCTGCAGCTTCCGACTCTTCGCCTTCGTCAGTCGCCCTATCCTCACCAGCTGCCGCATACTCTTCTGCGTCAGCATCTCAACCTCTAGCGCCTGCGCCGTCTCTCTCGTTGACTGCGGCCGGTCTAGGCGCAAGCTCAGCGGCCACAGCCTTTGCTGCCGCATCTCCTTCTGCGGCCTCAACCACCCATCACCACCAACAACAACAGCAGCAGCAACAACAACAACTTAAGTTCTATTCAAAATCCGCCACCATGCCTGTCCATAACCTCGCACACCCTTCCCGATCAGAGGTCTCGCTTGCCTCATCTGCCGACTTTGAACAATCACAACACGCCCACGGCATTTCATCTTCAAAAGCAGCTGCCAAGCAAGCTGCCACCGCCGCTGCTGCTGCCGCAGCTGCTAAAAAGGGGAAATCAAAGGCTGGCTTTGGTCGCATGGGCCGTTCGCGTTCCAAGCATGACAAGGACGAAATTACTGCCTCAAGATCTGCCACTACTACGCCTACAAACGACGACCGTTCTGTATCTAGCGACCATCAGAGTGGTGGCAAAGGCCCCTTCCATGGAAGCTCTTCGCACAGTAAAGATATCAACTCATTGGCGTCCGCCGGCTCCAAGTCACGGAATCGCTCACACGACCGGAATCCCGCACGGGAAGATCCATATAACGACTACCAAAGAAACGATTCAAAGTTCGATTCCAAAAATGATTTTAGAAACGAGTTCAAAAACCGCCATGGCCACCACCAGAAAGACAATAGAGAGCGCATCCCACATCACCTCAAGGGCGAGAATGGTGGTCTGTTCAGCTCACTGAAGTCTTCCGGCACGCGTGCTGCTGATATCTTCAGCAAGGGACTATTCGGAAAGACTACCCGCCAGAATAGCACTACCGAGCGTGAGCCCATTCTCGACGACGAACACTACGTCATAAAGGTGATCTGTCTGCCTCTGGTCGAGCAGACTCGTATGACTCGTATATCGAAACGCCTAGAAGAATCGCGGGACAAGACCGAATTCTGGATGCCCGCTTTCCCATGGAGAGCTATCGACTATCTCAATTATAAGGGTTGCGACGTCGAGGGTCTTTACCGTGTGCCTGGATCCGGGCCTCAGATTAAGAAGTGGCAGCGCCGGTTTGACGAAGGTATGTCATGAACATTCAACCCCGCTTATATAAATATGGCCTACGTTGCTCAAGGCGCTATAACTAAAATCTACAATGCTAACGCTAACATGTTTTGTGCTATAGAGTACGATGTCGATCTTTTCGAGCAAGATGATCTGTACGATATCAACATCATTGGATCCATGCTCAAAGCTTGGCTTCGTGAACTCCCCGACGAACTCTTTCCCAAGGCCGCCCAAGACCGTATCTCCCGCGCATGCGCTGGAGCTGAAGAGGTGCCGCAGATGCTTATCGACGAACTATCGAGTCTCTCGCCCTTCAACTACTATCTTCTATTTGCCATTACCTGCCATCTAAGCTTGCTACTTGCCCACTCGGAGAAAAACAAGATGGATTACCGCAATCTCTGCATCTGTTTCCAGCCATGCATGAAAATCGATGCTTTCTGCTTCAAATTCCTTGTATGCAACTGGCGGGAGTGCTGGAAGGGCTGCTCTAGCGAAGCACAGTACATCGAGGAAGAATATCGCCTATTCGATGCCCCTCCCCCACGAGGCCTTACTCGTACCGGTGGTGTCATCCCCGCATTACCCCAGTCATCTACCAACATAATCCAAGTCGTACCGCAATCGCCAAAGTCAGACAAGAACCCGCCGTTACATCCACCAGTCGACATCAAGTCAACGAGCAGTGAGGCTGATGAGCGTGCTGTGTCTTCATCTGGAAGCAGCAAACAGTCTAACCAGAGCTTAGATCCTGGTAGCGCGGCTTCAGCTGGGAAAATCCGAACAAGACGTGGCACAGAATTAGCACCGATCGATGCTAGTCCCGGCTCTATCCGTTCGATATCAACGACATTAACTAGCGACAATGAACACGATGAAAACGACAGAAATGTAGATGGGAAGGGCCCTGGAACTCCACCACGGGAGATGCGACCTTTGTCGCCCATCAAGCCATTGTCACCGTTAGGCTTTTAAGAAAGAAGAGGCAATCTAGGCAAGAATATATTGTATTATGGGTAGAGAGGTTGACGAGAAACACACAATCTCATATATATTCTTTTCTCCTTTGCCTTGTCTTTTTTTCTTCTTCTATTCATAGAATCTTTTTGTCTTTCTACCTGGCCCTTTGTTTGTCGTTGATTTCTGTTAATTCAGACTTGTTTTTTATCATTCTTTTTTTCTGCCTCGTTTTTTGTCTCGTCGAAGTCTTGTTGCGTGATATCCCTCTCAGCCCTACTGCAATTATTTTTTTCTTCATTTCTTTGAAATTGTTATCGGCGTTTTTCTATTCCTACTTTCTTTTGTTCGCCGCGTTCTTGACGAGTCTCCTTTGTCTGAATTTTCCTCTTTATCTATTTCTTGTGTTTTTTTGTTCTTTTTGTTTGTATTGGTGGGTGGTTGGGGGTTGGAGTTTTCCAGATCTGATCTTTTATATGGCATATATTCTGGCCAATTTTTTTTCTGTAGCATGGTGTTCTACTATTTCACGCCATGCACTTGGCATGAAAAAAATAAATCCATCAAATCATTTACTATCTTGTTTTTGTTAGTGTATCTTGAAGTTTGATTTTCTTGTCTCATGTGAACAAAAAAAAAAGGTGTCTTTGTTTCTACTTGAAACAGTTCATCATGTTCGTGATCACCTCTATTGCTGAGAAACAGCAAAGAAAAAGATAAGCTACTTGTACAAATTGGTTTACAAATGTGTATTTCCATACTATTTTAGCCAAGTTGTATTGTTGAATTTTGTGTCTTTTTATCGTTGCTTGCTTGAACTGTCGACTTGCATATACATATATACTCTGTATTCCTTTTTTTGTTAGCCTAGAATACATATTCCCTTTGTCATACGACTCCAAGTTGTGCTTCATATTTTGGATTTCAATTATTGAACGACTAGGACCAGAGTTACAGATTTTACTCATATTCCAATTACCAAAACATCGATTCACAATATTACCATTCCTATGTGAGCTTGTTATTTTTATAAATGATATCTTTTTGGCCGTTTCTTTTAGTGTTAAGATATCGTGACTAATAAAACAATGAGTATGTAGTTAGAAACAAGGTAATATAATGGACCAAGATTGAACAAGAATGAATGAACCATTCGCCAAGAACTCCGTTTTCCTAAACAAAAGATGAAAGAAATGTTCGACAAAGAAAGGATATAGATGATGACAAAAGGGGCGTGAAGAGAGAATTTTGTGTATAGTGAATGAAAAAGGATACGCCTAGGCGTGAGCAGAGTCCAAAAATATGGCGAGATATCAGTTGGAATGTCATGACCAAAGCTTGACGTCGTTATCCCATATAGATCCTAGTTTCTAGACCAAAAAGATGGCATTCTAGACTTGTGGATTAGCGGACACCTTGTCGTAGTTTGGCTGGAGAGTCCGGCATTCTCTTTTTTTCGAATTGGGGTGGGAACCCTGTGTCCACCGTGAGCATGTTCTTCACTATGCGCCATGAACAACGCAGTTTGTTGAACAAGATAGTCCGTTTATTTATGCTTGCCATCAGAGATGCGCGTATTCTTGCGTTCTCTACGCTCGTTGCGCTTGATATGCTCCTTACGGTCACGGTAGCCCTCACGACGAATAGATTGGCCTTCTTTAAGCGCAGCCTCCTTCTTCATATCAACCTCCACGCACCAATCATCCTCTCCCTTTTTATTAAGACCGCCCTTGCCCCATTTGGGAGCCCAAGTCTGGGTCTCCTCGTCGAAGGCGAGGTTACGACGCTGTTCGCGGGTCTTGGCACGGATGCCCTTCTTGGCGGCAAAGCGCTCCCACTTGGTCGGCTCCTTGTGTTTGGGTAGAGGCTTTTCACGTGGTAGCTGTGTGGCCTGCGGCGGAAGCGTTAGGGCTACTCCTTCAGTGCTGGAGGTGACGGGGCACGTGGTGAGAAGTTGGTTGATCAGCGCCTGGGCGGCGTCACGCGCGGAGGCGGCTAGAGAGCCCTCCAGGTCGTTCTTGTCGATCTGGAGAGGGTTGGCGTCGAAGGCGGTCAAGATGCCGAGGTCAAAGGTGTAAGGCGTGGCCTTGTTGACGGCCACGGGTAGTTTGGGGGCTTGTCCGGGGATGGCCATTGTGAAAGAGGATATGTCGAGACGTGGAGGGGTATTTTTTGTGCGAGAAGGAAATTGCGTCACTACTTTGGCTTCCACTTGTATCAGGAGATATAAAAGAATCGGGTTCTAGAAGATGTCGGGGCAGAAAACGAGGATTGAAAAATGAGGTGTCCGATCGAGTTCTCGGTGTAGTGCGACTAAGAAAATCGTAGATTCTCTTAAACTAGTAGAGGGAGCGAACTTTTTTGTCGATAAGTGGATCTTATCGATAAGCCGATCTAGCTGCATTAAGGCTGGTTGAAAGTCGGCTAAATGCAGCCCACCTTTGCTGACCACCGCCAAAGTCAAGGATTTGACGATGTTTTGGCTGGATGGAGGGAAAGGCAGAAAATACGGCGTGGGTGTTGTATTATAATTGCGAAGCACAAGGTAGTTGAGCTTCGTGATACCTCACTGACGGGCAAATTCACTCAATTGACTTCCCTAAGGTTCATATTTCAATTCAATTCCTGATATTTCCTATCACCTGTCAAGCAATTGCACTTCGTCTCCACACAGCTCACCAACAATGGCGTCCAACGCTCTGCGCACCTTGACTCGGACGGCCTTCCCATCCCGCCCGCTGTCCGTTGCTGCCGGCTCTGTTCTTGGCCACTCCCCAACACCGTCCTCGACATTCCCTACATCAGCAGCCCCATTCTCGACCTCGTCTGCAGCCTCTGCAGCTGCTCCCGCGGCCGTCCGCAAACCTCCCAAGGTCGTCGTGAAGAACTTCAAGAAGGGCAGGGTGATTGTCAAGGTTAAAAAGCCCGAACCAGGCGAGCGAAAGGCGTTTCGTAAACGTATCGTGCTGAGTAACAACAATGCGTTAGAGATCAAGGGCGCACCGGCGCTATCACCAAAGGTCTTGCTGAGTGAAGGGAATGCCGGAAAGATGGTAGCTATCCCCGGTGATGTTATCGACCGGCTGCGTAGTTTGGAGGCTTTCAAGCCAACCCAGAGCTGGGGCTTGTTTCATAGCCCGCATGTTCTGCTAAGAAAGCAGGCTGTCGACTTCTTCAATGCTATGAACAAGCAAGCGAAGAGCGGGAAGACGACGCGCACCATCATTTCTGGCGATAAAATTACGGGAAAAAGTATAATGCTACTCGAGGCACTAGCCTTTGGTTTGACAAACAAGTGGGTTGTCATTCACATTCCCGAAGGTAAGAGAGTTTCCCAAGACTCAATATTAGTACACGAGGAGCCAGTACACTGATCAATCTACTTGTTTTCTTGTCGCTCTGTAGCTATGGAACTCACCAACGCCCATACCGAATACTCGCCAGTGCCCCAAACTACCAACCCTATTCAGTTCTACCAGCCGACATATTGCCTGAGTCTCCTCCAGCGCATTCTCGCCGCCAACGAAGCCGTGTTACGGGAAATTCTCATGGTCGGTGACTACGGCACACTGGCCGCCAACCTCTCGCATTTGAAACCCGGAGTATCCACTCTGTACGACATGGTCGCCTCATGCAAGGAGTCCGAGTTTGCTTGGATTACCTTCAATGCGCTATGGACTGAGCTGACCACCGTTACTGGCCGCCCCCCCGTCCTGCTGGCTGCCGACGGTGCCGCACACTTCATGCGCAACTCGGCCTACCGCGATCCCACCTTCAACATCGTACACGCCCACGATTTGACCTTGGTACGCCTCTTCATTGAATCCCTAGAGGGCACAAAGCCTATGATCAACGGTGGTGCTGTGCTAGCGTCTCTCAACGCCAGCGGCCACATCCACATTCCCTCGTTAGACCTACGACTAGCCCAGGCCAAGGCAGAGGCTGCCCAGAAATCAAAACCCCGAGCAAACCCGTGGGAGCGTGGCTACGATGCTCGCGTCGACAAAGTCTTGGCCCCCGTCGATGTCATCGAAGTGCCACACCTGGATAAGTCGGAGACGCGTGTGTTGATGGAGTATTGGGCTGCCAGTGGACTGCTCCGTGAACGCGTCACTGAGACGGAGGTTAGTGAGAAGTGGACTCTAGGTGCCGGCATCATGGGAGAAATCGAGAAGATGGCTCTACGGAATCTACGTATGTGAACGACGAGAGAAAAAGAAGAAGCCGACAAAAAATAAAAGGACATAATGTAGAGGGGAAGTCGCAAGAATCTCGAAACTCAAATCGTCCGAGACAAGTTGGCTTGTCATAAACACAGTGTACTATTGAATTGTATTATATCTTTGAACCTTTCCTATAAAATAAGAAACCTTTTTTTAAGAAAACAAATTAAGTTAGAATTACTCGCTAATGGGGGGGGCAGCAATCAAGTTGGCTCTCGACTGCAGAGATATTCTACATTCAAATGACATCCATGACACCGAAGTCGAGATTACGCAAAGCCGAGTTATGCCTATGATATCTAGACTGGCTGAACTCTCGTGACATCTCAAAACTCAGCCACTGAATGTCTAGCTTCCCACACCGATTGGAGGTACTCACAGAAGGTGAATCAAGATATCGAATATCGGGATATAGCCATGGTGGATATCAATGATACTGTCATACCTCTATTCCCATTTTCCAGGTATGGTATTGAGCAAGAGCAAGCTCAGCCTGGCCAGTCAGATGCAGCAGCTGGCACAATGGGGCTACATATCCGACTCAAGCCATCAATAGCTAGAACTACCGGCTAAACCATATCCACTTCCAAGTTAGTCGCTTCTACTATTTATGGTCTCGCTAGTCGCCATGTAGCTGTTAGTAATCGTATTCTAGCTAACTAAGATATATAGAAGACCCGAGTAAACCACGATAACGACGACGAAAACCTACCACTCGGGTACTAACATGTGGTCCCTCCTGCATCGACGAGGTTACCATAGAGCTCATGAAACCAACTCGGGCCTTGGGATTGGCTCTTCTCTGGACAGAAGAAACTCGTTTTGGACCCCGACAAAGTCAAGTGGTGACTTATGCCACCCCCATTCAATGGATCTTGGAGGACATCCGAAGATTCACATGGTGTGAGGCTGAAATTATATGAATAGGCCAACTCTAGATTTTGTTTTGTAAGTTGACATCTCAGCGTAAAGGCTTGATTCATGTAAGGATCTCTTACCAATGTACTCTCATAGAGTCAAGCCGTTTCTAGATTCTTTATAAATTGTCTTGATAAAAATGCATTTCTTACATAGAAGGAAACATATATTTTCAACCCCAAGACACATGAAATAATGTTTGAAGCTTGAAAACAAGAAATTTTATTTTCAAGCATTGTATTTCTGATATCAAAATAGTTATGTGATTTTCAAGTTTATCTCAATGATACCTTATAGTTAGATATAAACAACGGTTAAAAAGCTGGTTAGATTTCAACCAGATAAAATGGGTTTCTAGTATATATATCCTATATAATGATGAGAAACACAGTCTTTTCATGAACAATGATAGGAGGTTCGACAGCTAGTAAAAATGACAATAATTTTACCCAGACTTAGACTTAGTAGTAATGGATAAGAATGAACAGAGTTGAAAAAGAAGATATGTATTATGTGTGTATTCATAACTGGTGCCTCCAGCGATAACTCAATCAGCAACTAACCACCGTCAATTCACCATAACGCACAAGTCATTACGAGGTATTTCCTCCACACCATCACCCTCTGATAGTCGATAGTCTGTCTGATATTTGCTTATTCCATGTCAGTGTCATCCTCGTCAATATCCCGGGCATGGATAAACACCAGTCGTGAGCCGTTTCCAGTTGTTTGCCAGACCTAGTTAATATGGTTAGTACGTGATTAAAACAATGATAATGAAGATGGGGTCCACTTACATCGAGCTCGGAGTATTCTGCTAATGCCCGCATCCATTGGTCTTCGGTGAAGCCCTTGGCGATGACTCTTTCCTTGACCTTGCGGAGAGACATTTCCTGGCCAGCTTCTTCCTCATCTTCCTCCTCATCAGGGCCAAACTCGGGTCTGCAAGCACCCGAATCAGCCAGAGCCTTGACAATGTTGTAAATCTTGCTGCTGGCGTTGAGCGAACGGCCAGCACGGCCGGTGCTAGTAGCCAAGCTAGCCTTAGACGCCTCGATCAGACGAATGGCCTCGTCGACATCGTCATTGGTGACTTGGTCGCTGAAACGCAGACGCGCTAGAGCCTGTGCTAGACGGACAATACCAAGTAGCGTACGAGGGGTCGTGTGCGTGAACTGCTCACCGCGCTTTTCAGCACGGCGCTGTGCGTCACGCATCTTGACGTAAGTCTTGACCATGTAGTCTGAAGCTGACTGTAACAGCACAGGGCGGTAACGGCGCGCAGTAGCGATGTAGGAGCGGACCTCGTGGGGCGTGAAAACGACGCTGTTGGCGTCTAGATCGGGGTGGCGGTTGTGCATGTGAACAAATGTAACGTGCTTTGCCAAGTCGGCATCGGTCTCACGTGTGGGGGTATCAAGGAGCAGGAACATGATATCGAAACGAGATAGCAGAGCAGCGGGCAGATTAATGTTCTCAACAGGCGACAGACGCGGGTTGTAACGTCCATATAGAGGGTTAGCGGCGGCTAGAATAGAAGTACGGGCATTGAGTGTAGTCGAGATTCCAGCCTTGGAAATAGAGATGGTCTGCTGTTCCATAACTTCGTGAATAGCAGTGCGATCGTTCTCGTCCATCTTGTCGAACTCGTCGATACAGCAGATACCATTATCCGCAAGGACAAGAGCACCACCCTCGAGAATCATCTCCTCTGTGACGGGATCACGCATGACAGCAGCTGTCAGACCAACACCACTGCTACCACGGCCAGAAGTGTATATACCGCGAGGAGCAACCTTGGAGATATATTTGAGCAATTGGGATTTGGCCACACCAGGATCACCCATCAGGCAGACATTGATATCGCCACGGATTTTCATACCATCACCCATTTCTTTGGATACACCTCCAATCAGAAGCAGCAACAGCGCTTTTTTGACGTCAACGTGACCGTAAATTTCAGGGGCAATTGACCGTGCAAGAAGTTCGTACGCCTGACCACTCTGGCGGTATTGATCAATACGAGCCGTCAACGAGTAATCAACAAGCATTTCAGAGTACGCCTTCTTGTGCTGCATGATATAATGAGCTTCCAAGTATGTGTCGGTCAGCAGACCAGCTCGCATAGCCTTGAATCCAGTATACGGAGTAGGTAGGAAAACACCGGCCATGTCGACAACATCACCGGGGTTGACCTGGCGCACTAGACTGCCGAAGCATAGCACTGTCAATGACCGGGGAATCTGGCCGATAGGCACCTGGTCCGACAGTTCCTGCACCTTGACTTCTTGGAAGGCCATAAACTTGCTAGCACGCACCGACCAGTACAGCTGGCCAACACTCTGTGTGCTTTTGCACTCTTCCGAGGGACACGTCACGAGTGGGTTGAAGTTCTTGTCGGTGACGGGCTGGAACACCTCACAACCACAGCGCTCGCAGGCATAGGCATTGACCTGGACTATAGGCTTGACGTCTGACACACGGGTCGCAATAGCACGCATGGTGATGAGCTTGCCGAGATGCTCACCACGGATCTGGCGCACGGCAAGAGCCTTCTTCGAGTCAAGACTTGAGGAGCGTGGCTTGAATACAAGAGTGTAGCGGCGAGTCAGCTCGGCTGGGAACATGTTGTTGAGCTCATCGGGGTTGTCAGAGCCGGCAGCCATTAGTTGACGGTTACGATCGACACGGCGGGCCATGAGCACATCGAGAACGTCGTCCTTCTCGTCAACGGAGACGTCAAGGGTGGGCATAGCGGAATCAATGGCGCGCGATGCCACCTCAACATAATGCTTGGTATTCTTCTCGATCGAGTACACTAGGTTGGCATCGGACTGGTTTGCCGCTTCCCAGGCCGTTACGTCGTCTAGATCGATCTGGATGGTCTGGATCTCGCGCTTGGACAGCTTCTGCAGTAGCTCGTAGTACTTCTGGCGCGGCTGCTGTTCGGCCTGCCTCGCCTTTTGATGAGCTCGCCGTGCCTGGGCCTGGACATCGTCGTCCATGATGTCGTCGTCGAAGTCATTTTCGGTGATGGTGATGCCGTCAAGCTGTACGGCAATCTCCTCGGCAGGGGACGTTTTGAAGTTTTGGAAGAACTCCTTGAACAGCTCTAAATCAGAGGTTCTCGTGGGTTAGCTACATCTACAGTGTAAGGGTTCGTTTCTACTGCGGTTTGTGACTGACTTTCGTGCTGCTCGTAGTCGACAGGTGCTCTGTATGTGCGGAGCATCGTGGCTACTGTGCTGTAAGGTAAGGAGCGTCACTCGCTCTCTGGCTATATTGGCGAAGAGATGCAATGGATCTATTTTGAGGGGCGTTATATCAAAGCGCTATGTTGGCCAGAGAAATATATATCGATATCAGGAGGGGGCGACAGCTGGCAATCCCGATTCTGGAGTCGTCGAATTGGCGGTGTTGAATTACTATTTTTGTTCTTATAGTATAGCTGCCCAGATATCGAGCGATATTGGCGGCGTTCTTACATCCAAAAATACAAAAAAAATTCCAAACACTACCAAAAATGCAAGGCTAGTCTAATGCCCAGTTCGTTGACATCTAACTAAACAACCGTCGTTGCAGCAGGGATTCCAATGAAGGAACGCGTCGCGCAACGCGCCCAACTCTTAATGGCCGCCCCACCGACCTGCCACAGATGCTATTCTGCAGCTGACGACAGCTGTGTGCGCTATGTAGCTGAAAGCGCCTCGCAGACCCTGATCCATGCAATAGCTTGCATGTGGCGCTAACCTCGGTGCCGGCACATGCAAAAGCAAACAAGCAGCTGCGTCTTAACAAAATGCTAACAGGCCGGGCTACGGTAACTTCTCCAACCGTCGAGGCCTTCAAGTAACCGCTTTTCAGCCTCGTTCTTGATGTTTGTCTCGTAGCCTTCCTCATATCACCGACTTCCCCGACTGCATCATGTTTGCCTCCGGTTTATTCGACTCGATGCGCCCGCGCGCTCGCAATCCGCGCTCGACGACAGCAGAGCTATCTCTAGCGCCCTTGAAGAGCTGTCTCGTCAATCTTCCCACGATTCTAGAGTCGCTACTCGTTAGCGTCAACACTGTACTTCATCTCCGGGCCAATGGCTATCGCCTCACAAGCTCTCACTGCTGACATTCCATGTTGTTCTAGCCTGCCCAAAATGTCGTCGTCGAGCTCAACTTCCGCCCCGCCAACGCCGCAACTCCAGCCTCACAGCCCTCCAAATCAGTATTCTTGGGCTGGACTGGAATGTCCAGCAAGCGCAAGACGGCTTCGCTTGTTGGCCGCGACAACTACGCCAATCTTCGTGCTGGTCAGACCCGTGAAGGCGGCGATGTGCCTCAGGTCGAGATCGACTCGGTGCTGGCAACAACTCTTGGCCTCCACGAAGGCCAGAAGGTCATGGCCACTGTGCACGTTGATCCGCCACAGGCACACACAATCAATATCGAGCCTTTGACGCCCGAAGACTGGGAAATTATCGAGCTACATGCCACATTTCTCGAGCTCAACATGTTGTCGCAGATCCGCGCCGTACCGAATCCCTCTTACATTCCAGCTTCTGGCCAGCCAAGCCCTGCGCATTCCTTGACCGTACACCTATCGCCTACTTCAACCGCAAACATCACCGTAACATCTATTGAGCCCGTGCCTTCTGGCGAACATGCTTTTGTCAAGATTGCCGCCGATGCAGAGGTCATTGTGGCACCCAAGGTTCGCCCTAATAATGCCACCCGTAGCGCTGACTCAAGGAGTGTTGCGAGCACTACCAAGTCAAAACGCAGCGGTGGCACAGCGAAGAGGTTACGTGAAGAACAGAAGCCGTCAATCTATCTACGTGGACTTGATCGTGCAGCTTGTGACCCCGAGTCCTTCGAGGATGATGTCCTTGTCAACAACCGCGACTTCACCGTCTGGGTCGAGCCTGAAGTCATCAATGCTGGTGGTCTCAAGGGCGTGAACTACGTAGTGGTAGAGCTTCTACGTCCGTCAACTGGACCTAAAAAGATCAAGCCAGAAGATGCGGGCAACCTAAAGCCAGAGTCCAGATTGGTAGCTAGGTTACAACCCTGGGACGACCCACCTACCAGCCTGTCTATTGCCCTTTCATCTCCGTTATGTACGGCGTTTGGATCTCCTGGACTCGTTGGTGGTGTGGTCAAAATTCAAGCAGCGCCAACGCATATTTCCCGGCCAAAGGTGGCTAAGGTCTTCCCTTTTGCGACTCGGGCCAAGGAAGACCATGGGCTCAAATTTGGTGGCGAGTCTCGCGCAGAAAAGGAAGAATCAGTGCGGCGCATACGACAAATATACTCGGGATCCAAGCAAGCAGGGCTTCTTTTCAGTGGACCAGTCACTGACGGTGCTTTGTTAGGCGTGTATCCCGGCCTTGAAGACACTACTGGCTGGGAAGGTGGCATCATCAAAATCGGCGAAGGCAGCAAAGATGAGATTGCCTGGGTCGCTGGCATTGATGACAAGCTACAAATAGAGGTACAGCCACCGATCCCGCCATCACCAACATCTAAGGAAACTGAGCATTGGGATCTCACGGCAACCCCTACCGGTGTACTAGCTGGCATAGAACCGGTTCTTGACAACCTATATACCCAACTACGCTACATGTCCTCAACACTTCTAACAGGCCCCATGGGCGCTGGAAAGTCCGAGGTGGCGAAAAAGATCGCACAGAAACTACGGACCGAAGAGTTGTACCATACCATCTACTTCCCATGCAAAACTCTTGTCAATGATGAGACGAGACTTAATACCGTCAAGGATAGTCTTGTCCGTATCTTCACTGCAGCCAGTTGGGGTGCGCGCTTGGGTGGCAAGGCTCTGGTCATACTGGATGATGTCGATAAGCTATGCCCCGTCGAGACAGAGCTTCAGGTAGGCAACGATAATGGTCAGAGCCGTATTCTGAGTGAGACCCTATGCGCCCTAGTCAAACAATACTGTGCGCCAGACACTGGCGTTGTACTGCTAGCAACTGCAGGTGGCAAAGATACTATCAACAAGGTGGTTCTAGGTGGCCATATGGTCCGTGACACAGTAGAGATGAAGGCACCACATAAGGAAGCACGTCGACAGATTCTCAGTAGCATCGTTCTCAAAGATGTTCCTCGTCACAATACTGAACAATCGAATAGCCGCCCTAGCACGGTATACGATGATAGTGCAGCCGAGAGCACAGATGCTGACGAAGATTGGATGGAGACCCGAAACTCCAGCAGTCGGTCTTTCAAGCGGAAAAGCAAGCGAAGTGCTAACGATGGTGGTGGCTTCATTGTAGATGCCGATCTTGATATACTTGAGATTGCCGGTCTCACCGATGGCTACATGCCGGTCGATCTATCAATGCTTGTCTCTAGAGCCCGTAGCGAGGCCATGTTCCGGGCTATCAGCGCATCTTCCGATGATGAGGACGCGTCCTTGCATCTTACCCGGGCTGATTTTGACAAGGCGTTACAGGGTTTCACGCCGGCTACTCTTCGCAACGTCCCATTACAAAAGTCTACTACAACCTTTGCATCTATTGGTGGTCTAATAGAAACGCGCCAGGTGCTCCTAGAGACTCTTCAGTACCCAACCAAATACGCGCCTATCTTTGCCAAGTGCCCGCTGCGTCTGCGCTCTGGCTTGCTCTTGTACGGTTATCCAGGCTGTGGAAAGACTATGCTGGCTGGTGCTGTAGCTGGCGAATGTGGTCTGAACTTCATCAGCGTCAAAGGCCCCGAGATCCTCAACAAGTACATCGGTGCATCTGAAAAGAGTGTTCGAGATCTGTTTGAGCGTGCACAGGCTGCCAAGCCTTGTGTCTTATTCTTTGACGAGTTCGACTCTATCGCCCCCAAGAGAGGTCACGATTCAACCGGTGTCACGGATCGTGTAGTCAACCAGCTGCTAACACAGATGGACGGTGCTGAAGGCCTCTCAGGCGTCTACGTACTTGCAGCTACATCACGGCCGGACCTAATCGATTCGGCACTTTTGCGTCCCGGTCGTCTGGACAAATCACTATTATGCGGTCTGCCAACGGCGGAAGATCGTGAGGATATTATCCGTGCGCTCTGCAAGAAGGTTCGTCTTGATGCAGACTTTCTCCAAGGCAATGGTCTAGCCGAGCTTGGCCGTCAAACAGAAGGTTTCTCTGGTGCTGATCTACAGGCATTGGTGTCTAATGCCCAGCTGGAAGCCATTCATGATGTCCTCCAGGCATCCGAAACCGAGCTTGGAGCAACGGTCTCTGGCGCCAATCTATCGTCAGACAAGTCCAAAGCCAGTGGGATTCCTAGCTTCGTCAAGTTCCGTTACGGCACAAACGACGGTACGGCCCAACCAACAGATTCAATTCCACAGACGCGGTCAGCGGAACTTGCGGAAAACGCAACGATTCTAAGTAAGTTAGAGGCCATCAAAGCCGCTCGCAAACGGGCTGCTATTGGTGGTCGTGGAGGAAACACAGCTGGTTCTGATCGTGGCAAAGGCAAGACCGTTGTTGATGGCAATGGTAGCGAGGATGGCAACAAGAAAGAGGCAACAGGCGGTGTGGATGTCGTCACAATTGGCTGGAAGCATATGCATGCCGCACTTGAGAACACAAGGCCGAGTATTTCAGCAAAGGAACGAATGCGTCTCGAAAAGATCTATACCGAGTTTGTTGGGGCGCGGAGTGGCGATATGAAAGACGGCCAAGGTAGCTCCGAAATTGGGGGACGGAGCAGTTTGATGTAAGTCATTGTATACGCAAGGTTTTTTGTTTTAGTTTCTCTGTTTAAGATATATATATTTGTATGTAACATTTCACATCAATCATATAGAAGCGACGTAAATACTTCGTCTATACTAAATCTACAAAATCCATCTACTCAGGAGACCCATTGTCACATTGTTAGGGTTAGGGTATATACAGCCCACCTCTTCTCACTCCTTGGTTAGATCCTCCTGTACATGCTTTGACGTTGTAGTATTTACTTTACGCCGAAGCGAGGAGAAATATAAACAAGGCGTTCTCTGGCGGGTAAATCGAGGCATTGGAAAAAGTGAAGGGTAATGAAATTATTTAGTTTGATACTTGTAAAGAACACTGTCCCCGAGCTATATGAGATCTCAGCACCTTGTATCGTGGGTTATCTTTGTCCAAAGACTATGTAGGACGTCCTAAAAACCTGTCTTGACTTTATTGTACACCTTCATCTTTTCACTATTCAAGTTTTCATAAGAAATTATTTTCGGATAATACAAGGGGCACGTCGCTATACAAAGACAATATATGAAAAGACGGACTGTCGTACGTCCTACGTGTCGTGGACAGAGTGAACTTATTTCCTTTAGATATACGATGCGAATTTGTATAGAGAAATTGAAGCGGACGACATACTACTATATTCCTTGCATCTCGACCTATCCCCGAAAGGATCTATAAGCCTGGAACATCCACATCCACAGTGAGTTTCATTCAGTTGCTCATGTTCCACTAGTTAGAGGAATGTCTCTTTATTTTATCCACTGATCAGTTATATTCATTGTAAGTAAAGGCTTTATTTGGCCTGGTTCCCTTTTGTTCGAGTTGAATAAGGACTTTCTTGTTTGCCTCGTCAGTTTTAGCAGCATAACAAGAACGATCCTAAATAATGATATATCTACCAAGAAAGCAAGAAAGTAATAGAGCACTGTTATATTTCTTGAGCACACTCTTCTTTGGACTGATAAAAGGAAACACCACCAAGAAGATGATCTAGCGTAAAGAAAACAAGTCACAGATTCATTAGCAAGTCAAGTGACACTGGTATATATCTGAATATTGACATGTTTTTCTGACGATCCAACTTCGTTCTTTCGAATTGTTTAAATTAAGACATGCCTAAAAACTTGTAATACATCTTTTACACCAGATACTCTCTCCAAGAAAAATAATAATTTTCTTAGCTATAAGAGAAGCTTATTAAAATGGATGGCCTCTCATTTTGATTTGCGCTCAGAGAATAATATCTTCATCTATGCTATTTGGTCTCTTTATAAACACCTACCTGCTCACATACTAACTATTTCATAGTATTACTACACTAATTTCCACGTTATAGCTGGAAACACTACTTCCCTCATCATGTCTTCTTCGGCGCCGATCAAATATTGGCTATTATTAGCCTTTGGCGGTCTCATCACTAAATCTTCGGCTGAAACCAACTTTACTATGTCTATCAAAGATCTGAATATTGGCCAGTCTCTAAGCCTGACCTGGGTCACAGACGCAGCACCGATTAATCTGACTTTGAGAACAACACAAGTGACCCAAGACCAGTCCGATGGGCGTTATCATGTAGTAGCATGTAGGACTTCATTATATATCTGCGATTATCTATAGAATATACAACGATCTAACTTTTGATGCTATTGCAGGCAACGTTCAAGAAAGCCTATACGCGTTTTCAGTTCCAGTTGGCTTAGCTTCTGGCGAATATTTCTTCCATATAGAAGACAGCAAAAACGAAGATACCTACAGTCTCGATTTCAAGATATTACCAGAGAATACCACCTTTTCAACCTATCTACCAACCACAACTATTGATTCTCTGTCTCATATGACTTTATCCTCCAGAGATACAACTAAGCATATGTTAAACAGATCGGAAATTACTGGCATCGTGGCCGGCATATGCTGTGCCATATTTCTCATGATACTTGGCTTATTCTATCTCTATCGCCGGCATTCTACGAGAAAACCCAAAGCAAACTGTGAAAACGGGTTTGGCGGTGACCGACGCCGGGCTGTGTATCCTCTCGGCCCGCTTAGTAAACTACCCAAGCTTACAGACTCACAGCCGTCCAATTCTCTAAGTACTGCTACGGGGAGTACCATCGAGCAGATTAGTAGCATTGCTACTTCATCACTGCCTTCGCTTGGCCATGTAGCCATGACGACTGAGCCTCGTGGTGCTACTAGTAGTAGTGAGGATAGTATCACCCAGAGGATCAATATGGGTCTAGCTCTTACTGAACAGTCACTTCGAGTCTCATACTCACTAGATGTTGAAAGGGGGATCGATTGTTCAGTAGATTCTTCGTCTCTACTTACCGCACTTTTAGGGATGGATACTCCGAGTATCTCCGATGCCGATGATGTATCTTTAGCGATGCCAAAAACCCCATCGCCACAGCCATTACAGCCCACAAACGACGAGATATGTATATCCCCTCTAGTTCTCGAGCCCATAGGCTTGTCAGAGAATTCTCTTAGTACGTTACAGCAGATGGGCCCGGTGTTTGCTAGCTCACCCCGAGTTACGTTGCCATCTCCTGGGATATGGCTCAAGTCTTCACTCTCTCCGTCGTCTGCTAGTTTTATACACATGAAAAACTCTACTTCTCCGCCCACATAACGGTTAGTCGTCGTGATAGGGTTAGTAACCCGAGGCCAAGCCCGGGACATGTGTATAAGTTGAAGCTATCGCCACAGACGCAACTGCTAGAAGTATACATGGTTCTTACACTACGAAGTTATTCATTGGGACCAAGCTTGCTCCGAAAAGTCATGACCCAAGCACATCTGAGGGAAGATCCTAGCAAGTATGAAATGTCCATCTTTACCATGGACATCACCAGTGTCAATTTAATCCTTGTGGTTTGATATGGCCAATAATTTATACTTTATATTTATATATATAGGCACATCCTAGCGCTCCCTTCGATATGTTCTTGTCTTTCGCTTGCTTTGAAGCTATATATTTTTTCTTCAAATAATCATATCATTGATCATGAACTGCCATACTTAGAAGTTGATAATATAACAAGAGTGTGAAATCGGCGGGGATCTAAATACTTGGAGCTAGTAGTCTGTAGGGCAAAGTGACATGTTTATTAAAGCTTTGAGTTGTCTGGCTCCTCCACTAACTTGGGATACTCATTGAATATCAGAAACACAATAGACAACAGCGGCTTATACTTATAGGTTGAAGGCTCCTAGGCAGTGACAAAGAACCACTAACAGTTGACAACAAGGTCGGCGAATCACTCAATCACAGCGGGAGGGGATATCTTGAACCGTTTGATTAGCTCATGGCTGAGGAGGTTGGATAGATTATCAGAAAAAATGGAGGCATGCCTTGCGGCTCAATTGACAAATAGAGTTACCAGGAACGTCTAGAGGAAGTCCGCGGATGAGAACTTCAAGATTGGTATTATGTACATTTTTGATCAGCAGCTTGAGAGAATCTAGATGAGATATAGAGCATGTTGACAAAAGAGCAGTCCAATCATCGTGAGTCTCATGATTTTTATTTTCTACTTGCTCAATAGAGAGATTGACAGGGTCAATATGATCTGTATAACAAGAACACCTAAGAGAAGTCCAAACATTGAAGGACTCCCCATCGATACAAGCTCCTTCGTTGATCAAGAACTTAACAACATCAAGATGGCCCTTTTTACTGCATTGCCTAAAGGCAGTCCAACCTTGAGATGTCTCGAAGTTGATGTCGGCACCCTTTTCTATCAAAGCCGAAGCTCTTTCATTTGCCATTTTAGGAATGTGACATATATGGCTACACCAATTCTCTATGAAATAGTTTGAGAACTCTAGCGGCACAGTACCATGTTGGTTGTAAAGCAGAGTATTCAAACCATTCTGTACTTCTGGTATCGATAGGTATGCGTGGAAAATGTTGAAAAAGAGTTCTTCAGTTATCTCTGGTGCACAAAAAAATTGGCTGACTGTATATCTGAATGGTAGGTTTCAACAAGAAATCTTTGGCTGTTTGATGTATCAGATAAACTCTCGATTCCTTGACGAAGACAAACAGGCCACATAAGTCACGTAGCTTCTTCTCAATGAAATTAGGATCACTGATAGCGTCTTGAATACAAGCAGAAGGTCTCAGCTTTAGATTCAGTGCCACTCCCATCTCTGTAATTGTCAGTGGTCGTCGTGCACCAACAATAATCCGAAAAATTAGAATGGCTTCAGAGAGATTGGAAGGTTCAATTCGCTGTAGAATCTTTTCGTAGGCCTCATTGATAGTAGTAGGAATTAAACCAAGTTCACTGACTTCAAATCCAAATCTTCTTGAATTCATCTCAATTTCCTTCATCATGAGATTGAGCCATAAATATGTACGATTCTTCATGCCGAGAAGCATTTTTTCAACCTGCTCAGGGACATCGTCGTTTATATCCAGCTTGCCCACACGTGATTGCACAAATAGATTGATTTCAGTCTGCATTCAACCATCCTCCTCTTCACCATTAAGGTAGATCTGTGGAAAAGTCTCAATAGTCGAGCTGAAATTGTCACATATATCCTTGTAAGGACGACTAGTGAGCAAAATCTTCAACCATGGCGAGAGTCGTGAATCTTTAGTGTCTTTGAACCACTTAGAAGATAAATCAAGCAATGTAGATCGATCCCCAGGAGTGCACTCATCTAAGGCATCTATAACAAGGAAGGTGTTGGTAAAATCTTTATCACCAACAGCTCCCATCAAGATCTTCCAAAGGGTGTGCTCTTCATGCTGAAGTTTATCTCCATTCTGTCTCCATGGGGATAAGGCATGTCTTCGTAGATGGGGTTGCTGACTGAACAGTTGGTGTAAAATGGCACAAAGAGCTGTGGCAAGGCTGTTTTGGTCTTCATTATCTTTGAAGAAGAAATAGCAGATCGAAGGTGAAGTGTCAGGGGAAGATGGGGATTGTGAAGAATCAACAACTAATTGGCTGTCAATGAGGAATCTGCTTAAGACAGACTTTCCACAGCCTGGATCAGCAGAGATGAAAAGAAGGTCGCTACCAGTGTTGTTGAGCCAGCTGGTAAATTTCTTGTTTCCAAGGACCCAGAGACATGTTCCATACAAGGCTTCAGGGTTCATATCTTTCTGTCACCGGTAAGAAACAGTTTTAAGGCTCTGACGACATTTTGATAATATGTCTTCCTGTTCGTTGTCGACTTTCCGGCTGTACAGAGTTTCATTCTGGCTGATTATTGGATCAGTGTTTCTTGAAATACTGATATCCAGGGCCTCTGTAGCAATAGTTACGTTAATTCAATATAATCTATTTTATCGGAGCTATGGCAATCTTTGGTATTGCAGTGCTATTTCTTGAATACATGGAATTCTAACTGAAATATTAGTCTAACTGAAATATCTTTTGAAGAACAGCCATCCTTGTTCATAAATAAGAATGTTTGTGGTATAGATTTGACGTAGGACCATAAGAAAGAGAATGGACATAATCTTAATACAATACAGCATTATCACTTACTCTTAACGACGTTTTAGTTAAAACGATGAATTGATACTGTAAATCGATGGTTTCGACCAACAAACAAAACTCATTGATTATCGTATACTTTCTCAATAGTTCTGTGAATGTCATGTAGTTTCTAGTGAATGTCTCCCAAGTTCTTCATAGTTCAACCATATGTAGGTTCATTTTCTTGTAATTCACAGGTCTATCTTCCCAAAAGTTCCCGTTCTCCTCTCTTCCTTTTAGTTTGCATATTGGAAGCTTTCTCCTATCTTGAATCACATCTCTAAATACTATTCATTATATTTTCTTGTCTCAATTCTGATACTGGTCATCCGCTGTAGTTTCCAGGTCATACATACCCCTTTCTCAGAAGTTATCATCTCTTCTCCTTCTCCCGTCTCTCTCCCGATTTCCACCTCTGATTTGATTTGATTATATTTAACGTCTACCTAACCGATTTCCACCTCGCGTTCTTCATTTCGGAAGAGTCTCTATTCAGTCTCATACTACGTCATTCAATTCAACTTACCTAGATTTGATTTGATTTGATTATATTTAACGTCTACCTAAATCACTAAGATCATACGACGCCGGATTGGATACCGGACAGATATTTAGAGTCCTCCGCTTGACAAACTCAATAGCTTTGTATGTGCGGGACGAGACCGTCCCCTAGCCCCGAAGAACTAGTGGTCCATACCTCCACTATGAGCAGCAAAAACAAATACAAAAAAAAAAAAAAAAGAAAAAGGAAAAAGGAAAAAGGTTGTAAAACATGAAAAACAAAACATCGAATAGTAAGGCAAATAAAACATACAAAAACATAAACAAAAACCACACCAAAACCTCCTCAGTCACTTCTCCCCTCCGCTGTACTTGTCTGGCCCGCTGATGGGGCTTCTTCTCTAGGCGCATGGGCTCTGTAATGCCTCCATTTCACCTCTAATCTCTTGGCAAGATACTTGCATGAGCTCTCTTTCCGAAGTAGCTTTTTGACAAAGCTAGTCCGGAGTGGTCTCTTATTTTTGGGGCACGCCCAGGGATGGAAAGGTTCCTTCCGTTGATGGCACAGTGGACAGTTTCTTTCCGCATCCGTATGTTCGAACCGGTCATGGTACTCCGCAAAGTCGCCATGGCCTGTCCGGGCAGTTAGGATCCGTCCCACCGTAGATCTGTGCTGGTCTTTAAACCAGTCCACCTTGTAGACAGTCTTTGTTTCAAATCGAACCCCAAGGTGCTTTCTCGGCTCGCACTCCGCCATCCATGACTTGAAGTCGGCATTTAGCTGTGCGTTTTTCCATCTGTGGGCGGAAGCAAGGGACATATGGTCACGGTCGAGGTCCACAAGCTTAGTATTGCTTGTACACCCTTGTTTTGCCAACTTGTCAACTAGCTCGTTGCCAGGAACATTAGTGTGCCCTGGGACCCATCTGATGCCACCGACCGCTAGCTCTACACGCTCAGTGCCTCCTTTCCACTCATGGAGTAAGCTTCGGATCTTGTTGACAGCCTCTTGAGAAGTTCCATTCTTACCCGCCATATTGGAGATGCGTTGTGCAACACCCAAATTGTCAAGGCACAGATATAGACTGCCTGCATCGGGAGGAGCATGCTTGATGGCCGCTTGGACTGCATTTTCTGCAGCAATAGCCTCTGTGTCGGCCACTTCTCGTAAAGAGCCACATGACCCTAGACCTTCACACAGTTTGATGCCCTCATAAAAGACTGCCCAGCCAGCCCCTGTCCTGCCCTTCTCATCGCGAGAACCATCGGAGTAAACCCATAACGTTTTCGGGTCTGCCTCAGCCACCTCTTTCAAATGATGTTTGGCGGCTTCTTCTTTGTCTAGTTGCGGTGGCAGACAGTCACGGGGGCCCTTTTCTTCTGGGAAGAGTCTGTTCGACTCTTTAATCGGCACCGGTAGCAATTTCTTGTACACATCGATGTGTCCTTCTATCTCTGTGATGCGCAGCGGGTGCCGGGAGTCTACCGTGGAAGCCCGAATGGCGGCGGCTCTATCAAGGTCCTTTAGTATCATCTCCATGTTTGGGAACGAGGAGAGGATGTGCAAAAGCCTGGTTGGCGTGGTACAGTACACTGGCAGTGCGGCCCTCAGGGCAGCTCTCAAAGCTACCTCTAGCTTTTCTTTCCCTTTAGCTTGCATGAAGGGAGACCAGGTGGAAGAGGCATACGTCAGTTGGGGGAGCACGCAACTCCTTACAGCATGTAGCAGACTCCTCACTGGGGTTCCTCGGTACACTCCCGAGATAGCTCGGAGTGCGTTCGTGGTTCTCTTGGCTTTAGCAGTGACCTGCTTTGCGTGTTCCAAAAAGTTGAAGCCGGAATCCCACCATACACCTAGCCACCTTAGAGACTTGGAAGGCTTTAGTAGCACTCCACAGGGTAGCGTAACTGGACTCATGGAGGAGCATCCTCTTGTTCGGCAGTGTAACAGTCCTGTTTTGTCCCAGTCTAGTGAAAGACCATTGTCCCTGCACCATTTCTCTATCCTTTTCAGGGTTCCATTAATGGTTTCCACATTAACTGAAATGTTCTTAGATGAGACCGAAACGAGGCCATCGTCAGCGTAGGCCAGACCCCAAACCGCCGCATGTAGGCTCGTCATGTACAGCATGTACAGGATGGGTGAGGCCGGCGAGCCCTGTGGCAGGCTGCCTCCGACTTTCCTGGTGACCGGTTGGTCTCCTTCTATAGAGAGGGAAACTTCCCGTCCGGTGAGAAAAGATTCCACCCATTTGACTATTGACGTTGGCCAGCCTTGATTTCTAAGCCTTTGAACCAGCCTGCCCCGTTTCACGGCGTCGAAGGCACCCTTGATGTCGTAGGTGACAAAAGAGGTTATCTCTCCATACTTGGATCGTCCCTTAATCTTGTCTGCTAGCAACAGTGTGAGGTCCGTAGCTGCCCTTCTTGGTACTGCGCTAGCATATGTGCGGGGGATGATCTCTAGTTCAATGGCTTGTGCCGCCAGTCTTCGCGCTACAATTCTCTCGAGTCCCTTTCCCAGAGTTGAGAGAAGTGAGATCAGTCTGTAGCTTCTTGGGAGCGATTTGTCACGGCCTGGCTTTGGGATGACCACCAGGCAGGCCGTTTTGAAGACCTTGGGGTGCCAGCCAACTTCCAGACAGCCTCGGAAAAGTGCTGTCACTTTTGGCCCTAAGACCTTCCATGCCAACTTCCAGGCACTGTTGGGGATGCCATCTTGCCCAGGGGTCGTGTTTCCCGGTTTGAAGATAGCGTTTCTGACTTCCGATTCAGTCAGCTCCTCCAGTTCTCGTGTGGGCCTAGCTACTTGGGTTTCTCCCCTGCGTGAGACTTCTTCTTCTGCCTCCTCTGCTTGGGTGTGTGTGTCCAAGAGGAGCAGCGCCTTTTCCTTAGATGTGGACGCTGTCCCACTGTTTGAAGTCAGAGGTGGCATGCTGTATGATGCTCTGGCACGAGTCCAATTCAATGCCTTGAACACATCTCCTGGCTCGTTGATGGCTTCGATGTTCCGTTGCCACATTTCCCACCTAGCTTTTCGTGCCTCTCGGCGAAAGGCTTTGCGCTTGGCCTTATACAGCTCGAAGAATAGAGCTGTTCGGTTCGCTCTCCAAGCAACTTTCGCTCGTCGTGCCTCTTGGATTGTGGCTTTGCAGGCATCGTTCCACCAGCGCTTCCCAACGCCTCTACCAGCAGTCTTTGGGGTTGACTCATCGAGAACTCGGACCAGTACTTGAGTGATTCTTCGAGCTTCTTCGTCCAGCCCCTCCGGGGTTGACAGCTGTCCAGATGTGAGGTTGGCGGATTCTTTTTCGCACGCTTTCAGGAAGAGCTCCTTGTCCACCTTGTCCATCCTGTATCTCACAGCACGAATAGATGTTTGGGGAAGTGTACCGGCCACTGTTGTAAGGAGTACTTCGTGGTCACTCCCACAGTCCAGATCTGTTCGGACCTCCGTGGTGCAGAGATGCCCTCTGCTCAGCTCCCGGGTTGCAAAGACTAAGTCTGTCGTCATTCAATTCAACTTACCTACACTATATATATATCAATATCTACAGTCTTCCTTATGAATGAGCCATAATAGTTTAGTGGTTAGAATACGTCGTTGTGGCTTTCATACCCATGAATCTCTACGGATTATCCGACGTGACCCATGTTCGATTCATGGTTATGGCACGCTTTACATTTTTGCTAATGTTCTTGAAAATTAGAAAATGTTCTAGAGATATCGTAGGTTTTTTTTGCTGTTTTCTTTGACAGTAAGTAGTGTGACAAACATATTGTCCTTAGAATCACATACTTATATAAAAAAAAACTGGACATGTCCGTGAACATTACAGGGTATGGATACTATACCCTGTCCTCAATTCGAGACTAGGGTTAAGCTTGGATTAGAGACGAAAATTTTGCATGGTATGCATATGCATGTAGATACATATGCATAGTCAGCAACAACTATCGTCACGAATATAAAACTTGAGAACACAAAACACTATGAAATGTTGTCTTCATTACAGAACGATGTCGGGTTGTACTGCGGCGTAACAAACTCGACATCATATAAATACATGATTCACGTAGTTTAGAAAAAAAAAAAAGAAAGAAAAATGTCCCGCCTCATTCTACCGCCTCAGCATGCCCGGCTCCGTGAAGAACCTGGACGCCAAAGAGGCAGCATATGAAGACAAAAAAGGCCCTTTTCTCCCCGTCCCCCTCTTCCCACCTAAAGATGAGAAGAGGTATGGAAAAGAAAAAAAAAAGGGTCTTTAACTGAGCTCGCGGGCCTGCAATTGATTGTTCTGTGACAAACAGCTGACGCTTCCTTTTCTCTTAAAAGAACAAATAAAAAGAAACAACAAACAAGAAGCCCCGAACAGCGAACTGTTGGGGACAAACTTATTTGCGTCCTTTGTACCGTTTGGTTCAAGGCTCTTCTTTTGACATGAAGAACAAAACCAGAAGCAACAAGGGGAAACCATAGCTGTGCCAGCCGCACAAAAAACAAAAAGAGAAGAAAAAGGTTTTTTTACGATAGACAAGACCGCGTCGTGCGGTATTTATAGTTGAGTCGAGTGGGGCGCGATGTTGACTAAGTGGGGACACTTCTTGCTTGTGATTGGACAGAGAATGGAATAGGGATAATATTGGTAGTTGTCATTTAGTCACTAAATGGATGGATAGTAGAAGGCGTAATTTCATTCAAGCCCATCACAAACTGTTCCACAAACTCCATAGAAAGATACAACATATGTACGCTAATTCTTTGTTATCATGATTAGTTTTAGGTTCGCCAAGATCGTGAGAAATCTTTCCCCTGGGCTCAATAAGCGTTTATTGACGTTTTTATGATAAGAGATAACTTTGTGATGCTGTGCTATATGATGTAGTCATAGTATGGGAAGGTCCTTTCGTTAGAATATTAACTCTATTCTCTTTCTTCTGGCAAATAAAACTCCCTATGTCACTGGATCTTGCTGGCTTACAACATCTAATCTTCGCCAAATTTCTCCAGCTTGCCCATAGTACGAGTCTCGCCAGCATCACCAAAGTACCGTACACGATCCAGACGAGTCGTTTCCGCCTCACCATCGCCCTCAACGACGTAGATGATCACACTAGTTACTTTTTGGAACTTGACAAAGCGCAGCGGAATAGTAGCAGTTCCATTCTCATTCCAATCCTTGTCTGTGAGTTCGATGAGTTGAGTTGGGGCTAGATCGTCGGCTTCGTTGAAGTCGAGGTTGTGCGACTGATTGGTGTAAATTTTGATGAGCTTGGGTCGCATCACTTCATCTTCATCTTCATCAGAGCCTTCAGCGTCATCGATTTTCTGGGGTAGAGAGGTGATCTATATATATATATGTGTTAGAAGACTATCTATATTACTGTACACAGATACACTCGACTTACTTGGATAGTATGAAGCTTGACGACAGATGTAAAAGGCGTGAATAGCAGCAGTTGATGATCAGTCGAGCTTTCGACAAAGTCTTTGGAGCTGTCCTTGGCATCTCCGCCGAATTGGCTTGGCGCCTCGTTCTCTAGCAGCACTCGCGGCGTATCATCTGAATTCAAGAGATCAATACCCTTGATATCGACTTGATCAGTGATATTCGTATAGCCGCGGGGGCCTTTGGCACCCAACCAGGAAAGCTTGACGGCACCTGCATTTCCGAATAGATCATCTGCGGAACCAGACGATGATCCTTCCTCTTCTTCAAAGATACCGGTAGTCAATCCAGCCATGAGAGAGCGGATGCCCGTCATGGACGCACCAATAACAGTTTTAACGATTTCGCCACCTTTGATGGCAATAATGGTAGGCATAGAGGTAACAGCATAACGCTTGGTTAGTTCAGTCTGAGTTTCGACGTTGACCTTGACTATAGCTATGTGGCCTGGCTTGGAGAGTAATTTTGCGCCATTTTCGAATAGAGGTGCGATGAGTTTGCATGGGCCACACCAGTTGGCATAAACTAGATTATTATGTTAGCAAGTAGATATAGACGTGACTAGCTTGCTCGATAGTATGCCAAGTCAAGTCGATGTTTTTTTTCGGTGCAGGGACATGCGGAATTAGTGTAGTATGGGGGCTTTATTGTTTAGGCAGGCATATGATGATGATTTTCATGACGTTGTCAAGAGCCTCATTGACTGGGGTCATGCCAACGAATGTAAAAGCACCATGGTTAAGCTTTTTAGCTTTGAAGGGGGGAGGATACAATATGAATTAATCAATGTAGGTAGTACGCCAGCAATTTCTCTAATCATGTATATTCTTCTGGGGTGGGATTGGAAGAACACTTACAGTCTACGACGACGGTGTCGTTGTCTTTGACCAGCTGGTCAAACTGAGCGGTGCTCTCAATCTGGATGACTGACATTGTGATTTCAATGACATATGAAGTGGATTGAATACTAGTAACCGGATGAAACACCGATCAGCTATTTACGAGGCGTCTGTCTGCCTGTCTTTTCCTGAGGCGGCTCAGTCGTCTGGCTAGTTGTTTGGCTGACAAGGGAAGATACAAGGACTAGAAAGTGCGCAAAACGGTGCTATCCCGTCGCATTAATGCTTCGATGACAGCAAGATTCAAAATTTGGCAATGCTCGGCGGTAGTGATAGCGAGATGGAATGAGATGCAATCCGGAGTTGATGAACTAGTGATTGTGAAGGAAGTCTAGGTCGAGAACTCGATGAAGACAAATGAAGCCGGAGCACGTCAAATCTTAGTATGCAAAAGAATGCAAAAGGATGCAAAGAGGAAGATGGAGATGAAGATGGAGGAGCTATTGTAAGCCAAACAAAAACAATCGAGATATGAATGGAGCGGGGACTCAAAATAGAGAGGGGCAGTTGCTCAAGAGCTCTTGGGTGAGCCTTTCTGTTCCTTGGCTGCTCAACAAAGCTTCGATTCACTCGAGATATTTGAAATAAAGGAAAAAGGAAACCCTATTTTCTCTTCGTTCACAATAGCCAACGGATAAAATAAGATCCTAAGTAGCTCTTGAATAAGTAGCTTTGTAACAAAGAATGCGTTGCCTTGCCTTGTTGGATGGCGGCCTAGTGATAGCGGGGTGTATACAGCCTTAATTGATAACCCTAGTATGCCTTCAAATTTAACCCTATATTTACATCGCATTAACAAACCCTAGTATCACTATCTAGTAAAGACTCTTGTAACCTCCCATCTGAAGCTCTCAGACCCTCCCGCAATAACACAAAAGGGTCAGCTATCTATTCCTACCCTAACTTCATATTCTCATCCTTAGCTGTTTTGACAGCCCAAAAATGGCCATCTGTTTTAGTCGTGGTTACTATTCATCGTTCCCGCTTTGACGGATGACGACGACAGCAATTGGTACGTATCTAGTTCTTTTTATTAATTCTAGAACTGCTACTATATGTATGTACCCCTGGAAAGTATCGAGTTTTCTTGTTGATGAGACCAAGTTCTACTGAAGCCTAAAGACGATGTAACAAAATAAATGCTGTGTAGACTCCCGGGATTGACACTTCCGGTTGTTCAGGTACATGTAGACTATAGAGGGCTTTTGAGTTATTATCTGGTCCAATAATTAAGTGTTGTTTGCCATGATGCATTAGTGTATCATCGAGAATACACGAGGAAAGCTCCAAGATCCCGACTTATACAAAATTAAGCGCAATATTGGAACGGTGAGGCTGTTTGAGGTACTGAGTAGGGCCATGATTATAACAAGACGGCTGACAATATTCTTCGTTTCCTTTTCTCTTCTCTCGGAAAGCGGTGTTACAAAAGACACTATAGCCCTAGCTGTCTTGTCAAGTTTGAGAAATGGGGTGTGTTGTTTTCCCATCAAGCTAACACCTAGTGAGACTTACAATGGCCGACCTGACACATAGAGCAAAATCTACTTCGATGTGCTGTATTTTAGTTTATTCTTTCGTTCTCAGACACTACAATGGGAAACCTATAGTAGTTCGTTCTATTGGTATTGCCAAGGACAAAGAATCTGAAGAGAATGCTTTAGCATAGAAGCCTATGGATTATATGGCATGGCCTTTGCGTCAGATGTCACGGGAGATCGCGACTCTTGGCACAACATGCCAGAATCACAAAACCACCGGCAAATCAGGCGTCGTGGAAGAACAGTAAGTATAAGGGATTCGGAGGAAATGAGGAAGAATAGTATGTTGTTTTGGCTTGGTTCTGTTAGTTTCCGCATGATAAAAGACTTGGCATCATCTTCATCTTGGAAAAGGAGAAAAGGGCACAACAAAGAAAAAACAACGTCCTGTGTCTGCTGATAGTTAGCATATTAGAAGCAGTTATAATACGATTAGAGTATGGCAAAAGTCACATTATAGAATTCAAAGATGTTTTGTTCATGCTTAAAAGAAATGAAATCCGATATTGTAATTGTATAGACAGGATTGTACAAGTCTGCATATCATGGAAAACTCTATAGAATGCCAAAATCGGAATGCCCAAACTATATTGGATGTGAGTTCCACAAAGAGAACAATGAGCCACCCATGGCTGACGTCAACTGCTACACTGTCGAGTCTTGCTATCAGGCGATCAGAGAAGATCCCCCATTCGTGATCAACCATCTGAGAAATCTAGACAGTGTTTAGTGCTCGGTGAAAGCCAAGGCCAAAGACAAGCCAGCACCCAACATGGCATTTGGCGGTGCTTCAGCAAAAGGTTAGCCATAGGAAGGGAGTGTTTTGATGCCATGTTACAGAATTCGAGAGACACTCCCCATCCTGATCATCTGTTGAGCCATAGCGTCGGCTTTGACTCGAGCCGGCAACTCTCATATGAGAAAATATAGTACATAATACTTTAAGATATATAAAACGCAAACAGGTACATCATACCGAGCCGCTTGGGGTTTTTCGACGTGGGGAAAAGCGGCCCTTTGTACACTCAAGTAGTCGCTTGCGTGCGTCATCAGTTGTACATGATGAAACAAATATATTTACTGCTGTCTGTTCGAATGGTCTTATTCGTTTATAATGAGAATTTCGTTTGAGTAGATATGATAACCGTTTGCAGGATAGGAATAGGCCTAACTCAAGAATTGCTACAATGTAAATGTCGAGGGAATAGAGGGTCTCGGTCTCAACTTTGTATTGCAGCACATGTTAGATGGAGAAAAGAGTTGCCTGGCCGGACTCTTTCGAGAATACGACAGGGAACTATAGCATAACGAAGCATAAGAGGTATACAAACGAGGATATAAACATCCCAAAGCGGAGAATGGCACAAGATAGAGCAGCTAGTGGTATATAAAGGGAAATATATATATAATTCACAAACAGGGTATACGCAGATGGAACAAAAAAAAAATGGTTGGCATGATATGGTATTTGAGAAGCAGCAAGATCAAGAAACATAGTGAAGACATATATACGAGAGAGATTTGGCCCGGGGTCCGGCCAGCAAGAATTCTTTGCTGGCTATGGCGATATAAAAAGAAAAGAAAACGCCTCCAACACCAGACGATAAGTAGATATTAGGTCCAACAGAAAGAAAAGGAAACAAAACAAAAGTTTAAGAGTGAGACGGGGGGGCTATAGACAGGTATGGTGAAGATGGAAGAGGTCGATAAGGCATTGGGATTGATAATTTTAAACATAGCAAAGACATAAGGAAGAAACAGGGCGCGGTGTAGCGTGGCGTTAAAAGATGGTGGAGCGAGACATGATGGATGATGGTCGAGCAAGCAGAGAGAGCAACGAGAAACAAAGCAAAAGAGCAAAAACAAACTACGGCTCGGCGTGAAACACGTTGCGGTAGTAGGACCGCAGCGAGGCGCACTCCTTGCGGAACGAGCCGTTGCAGGTAGTGTCGATGATCGTCTTCCACATGAACCCCTCGACGTCGAAGCCGGTGCGTTCGGTCAGGTCAGTGTCGTTGCCCCAGAGACGCTCCTGCTGGCCGTGGACATTGAGTTTCAGATAAGGGTCCTGGGGGGTAGGCAGCATGAGCAGATCCATCTTCCACAGGTTGTGGTGGATGAACAGCGGGGCAGCCCAGATCTCCTCGCCCTTTTCGTTGGTCTCCAGCTTGCCGCCGTTGTTCTTGAACTCGACCAGCTTGTAGTCGGCGACAGGGTCCATCTGCTTCATGCCGTAGGTCTCGAACTCATCGTTCATCCAGCGGCCCATGATCTTGTTGGGCGAGCGCACATCCCAGTACGGCTTCTTGACGGCAATGGCAGCCTGGCGGAAGGTCTCCTTGTCACCCTCGCCCGGAGCGCCCTGCGAGAAGATGTTGTAGAAGTAGTTGGGGCCGTACCAGTTGTAGTAGGTGGCCAGGAGGAGCGAGTCGGCGTGGATGGCCTTGTTGTACAGGATGATGCCAGACTCGGACGAGCGGCGGCCGGTGAAGTTGGTGGCTGGCTGGTCGATCATGTCGTAGAAGCCGGGCCAGACAGTGGGCTGCCAGAAGTCGGGCCACACGATCAGGCCGGACGAGGTGAACGGCTCGTTCTCGAAAACATACGAGGGATCGCGCAGCGGCCAGGCATCGGCGTCTAGGAACATGAGCTCCTCGAACGACGAGAACAGGATAGACAGCACCTTGTACTGGTACTTCTCGACGCGGTCGGTTCCCAGGATGTCAGACATGACGACACACTCGGCATTGAGCTTGGGCAGGATCTGGCCGCATATCTTCTCGTCGTAGTCCTTGTTGTCGTTGATGAACAGTTGGACGGGCAAGTTGCAGCCGCCCTTGCGCATGAGCGTGATGCTAGTCAGCGAGTGGCCAAAGTACTTGCCGCCGCCGCTCATGACGATGCCGCGCGACTTGGGCACGTAGGGCATCTTGGGGGCCAGCCAGGACAGCGAGGCAACGAAGCGCGAGTGGGCATCCTTGAGCTTCTTGAACTCGCGGCGCGGGTAGTTGATCAGGTTGGGCAGTACGCGATCACCGGGCAGGTCTGGGTTGACCTCGTCTTCCGAGGGCGGGCCGAAGTCGCGGATGGGCTGCGATGTCGGACCGTGCTCGGATAGGGCCTTGCGGGCATCGTGCCAGAAGCTCTTCATGGCCGCCGAGTTGATGTGGGCGGCTCCGAGCGGCTCGGTTAGTTCCGTCTGCCACATAGGGGGCATGACAATGGCTTGGGTGTGGTGGTTGACCAGGAAGATCAGGGCCAGCAGACCGAGCACATAGGGCCAGACAGCCCGTCTTCTGGGAGCGAACATTATGGCGCCCATGGTGAATGATAGAGAAGAAGATGAGGCTATCGATGGGCACGGAAGAATGTGAACAGAAGAAAGAATCCAGAAAATAATCTGCGGGAGACTAGCCGTATAAGTATTAACTACTTGGCGAGATAACAAGAGCGGATAAATAAATCCAGGAATAAACCAAAAAAATATATATATATAAAAAGAACTCGTGGGAGGGATTCGGGGTAGTTGGAATAACCGAAAAATCAAGGTTATGCAGAATTCACAATTCAGCTCGAGTCTGGGATAGAAATAGTCCAGGCAGTAGATAAGAGACGATATATAGTAGAGATGAAAGGATATTCTACCAAAGCAGTGAAGGCGTTCGTTCTAGACAGATATAAAGAGAACTGGTAGGAGAAAGATGCAAACAGACAGAGAAGATGCAAGAATGTTATGCTACTAGTTGGTCACCAGCAAACGGAGACCAAGAAGGGCGTGTCGGGCAGTCTGTGTATGGATAAGAGAACAGCGGAATCAGGGACTAAAGAAGAGATGAATAACAGCAAGATCCAGGTCGGGTCATTGAAAGGCGGGTGGTCTTCCCGTATTTATTGAATCACGGCCGGATAGCATAGCTAGAGAGGCTTCCCGATTTTCCAGATAGGCCATCAATCAGAAGGCTAAGCAGCTTTCCAACCTAATGCCCAGACCATCTATCTCGTGCTTAGCTCTCTGCTTAGTCCAGGGGACATCACCTAGACGAAGGAGGGGGGCGTGCAGAAGGAGACCTGGACACTGTCCTCTCTCTCTTTTTTTACCCTTCCTTTTCCTAGCTATCGTTCCACCAGGCAACTAGACAGGCTCTCTATCTTATTGTTCAACTATTAGTCTTTCACTTGCTCAACACGATAACACACCCCCCCCCTCTCCGTAGCAACTGAGGCCTAGCTGTAGCTCTTTCTTCTACTCTTCTCTTCCTCTTGGTAACTGGATACCCAGAAACAGCCTACTAGATACATACGGGCTTTTCTGCCCGTGTTTCACACGCTAACGACGTTGCTGTCTCTCTTGTCCGCTCTTGTTATACGGCGCTCGAGATAACTGCAGATAAAGACAGATCTAGTACCGCTAGCCCTTTGGCCAACAGACTACGGTAGCTCAGTGAGGTTCACGCATTCAGCCATGGCCCCTGCGGCATAGCATCAAGAGCTCAAATCCCGCTGTATCCCTTTTTAGAGAGTAAGAAAGTATATATATCCATCTTTCCTCAAAGAGAGATCCGGCAACCATGCCAAGCAGGCCATTTTGTCTCTTTCTTTTTCTACCGGAAAGGACAGAGAGAAAATAAAGAAAAGAGTCGTCACGATAGCACATACGTATGCCTGGCACAAACAAACCCAGGTGAAATCACCTCCTAGTCTCCGTTTTGGCCAGGGGTCCGCAGCAAGCGCCTTGTTGGTATTGCTGTCCTGGCCGGCGGCTTAGCTGCTAACGTGCAATATGGGAAGACAGAGACAAGAACATGCTTCCAATAGCCTTTAGAGTGCGTGATCAACTCTGTCTGGGAGTTGAAGTGTCGGGAGGGCCGCACCGTCTCCATGTATAACGACGCTGCGGCCGGAAGCACTCTAGATGTCTACATGTCAGTGCTAGCAGACCTATTGACGAACATGGGCCCTGTTTGTTATTCTCCCGCCATACCAGTCGTCGTATAGTAAAAGCACGAGTAGCAGCAGCAAATAGCACCATGTTCCTTATGGCCATCTCCTGCCTATGAATATGCACTGCTGTTGTGCACCGACCATATACGGGCACCAGCCAACTCACCAAAAATAAGGCAAGCCATTGCGTGCGGGACTAAATTTACAAATTTACAACTTGGCCTCGCTCTCTCCATCCTTCTTTTCTCTAACCTTCCCGTTTTATTGGCCTTATCCCTGTGTTGCTTCGAGAATTCCACGCAAAGTCCGGCCTGTCCGCCATGTGAACATCGGGTTTGATCGAAGTTAAGCCAGGCTCTCATTTTGTGATTGGAAATTCCTGCTTGTCTCTTTTCAGACACGCGATGACGTTGACGGGTGGAAACACCACAGAAGAAGGGGTTGTCGTACTATGTATTGTTGACGCAGCATTTACAGGTCAAAGCCCCTACCGATAGCCATGAAATCGCGCGCATAGCACCCTTTTTGGCCGGAATGCGTCCACTGAGGCCACTAACACCGCCTATATCGCACTAGCTTACAGAGGGCTCCACTTGGTCGCCCTTGGTGCCGCCCCTAGTCCTTGTATTCTGCTCTGCACCTATTTTGCACCATTTCCCTTTCAACTATGGCACGATAGCCTACTATACAATAGAAGAATTGTTCAATAGCTCGATAAGATTGATGAATTATAAAAATAAAATAAAATTTTAAAAAAGAATTGTCCCTGAACAAGTGGCTCTAGCTTTTCTTTTCCTGACCCGGATTCGTCCCAGCCCACGGGCTTTCAGCGGGCTTTGCTTTTTACGACTAGTCTGTGTCGAGACAGAACTCTTTTCTTCTTTCCAATTCCGGTCTTGGAAAGCAGAAAGAACAAAAAAAGGTCACATCTGAGCGCGCGTTAAGGTTATTACTTTTTTTTTTCTGCCCTCGCCCATGTATTTTGAACTTGTCAGTCTGTGTTATTCCCTCCTCTTCTTCCTACTAGCATTGGTCGATTTCAGATTGTCTCTGTTGTCTTCAAATTTCTTCTTAGAGGGCGTGTACATTTTCCTTTTTTTAATATCTTTTTTAATTTCCATATCGCAGACGCTCTTCTTTCTTGCACTACTCTTCTAGCTTCTTTTTTTTCTAGGGCCTTGCTTCATCAAGCTACTAGTGAAACGACTGCCGATAGAGACAGCGGTTCGTTTTACTTGTCAAGCTAGCCTAGGCTATTGAGAGTATAACAAAGACATCGATACAACACACTGAATGCTACAGACTTACGTATACCCAAGACTTTTGACATATCCAAAGGCCTGTAATGTTCCTCTTTCGCGGCCAATATATCCGCTACCGTCAAGTCTGATCGCACATGTAGATGGGCGGTAGAAGCCAAGCAATGAGAAAGAAACAACATTCTATTATTCTCTGATATCACACTCTACAGACAGACTAAGAACGAAGGAATCAGAAAGCCAATCTTTGCGAATAACCCGGGGGGGGGGGGGGAAAAAAGCTTTAACTGTGGCAATTTTACAACAAGCTTAGTTGCCTTAGAAGCAACAGCTACCAAAACTTTATTTCTTTCCGTCTCGGCCAAGTGTTCGATTATACTCCTCAGAAATGATAAATATCATATCCTCTGCAAGGCATGTCATATATCTGATCTACCAGTATACATAAACGATCACATATACAGACAACCGGAAAGAAGTCCGAGAACCTGCCTTGGCTTCACGGCAGTCTAATCTTGTCCATCATCAACCGTTTGCATATCTCTGCCCACGTCCCATATTCTCTAACGGAGTTCTCCTCTTCTTCAGTGTCTCAGTGAACATCAGCCACCGAGTGAACGTGTCACGTCGTAGGCAGTACTTTATATTGTTATCCCAGCAAACAAAAAGCAAATGACATGAGACAGAAGAAGAAAAAAATGCACATCATCGGCTATCCAGCTCAAAGATCGCCGTCACAGCCCATTCACTCTATCATACATAGCTAACCATCGTGGCTTGATATGAGAAGGAAAGAAAATGAAACGCGTCTGTTCGCCGCTCGTTGCCTCTCAGACTTTTTATTAGTTCCTCATCATCAGCAGTCTGGGCCCCATGGCAATATAAAAACCATAAGTGTACAAGAAGAAGAAAGAAAGAAAAAAAGAGACTAACAGCAAGCCTTTTCATGTTTCAACTTTTAGATGTTTTGCTGACGACGACTTTCCTGATTTCTTTATTTCTCTCTAACATTCTCTCCGCGCTTATCCTGCTCAGGGCGTGTGTTTCTCTCCTAGATCTTTCCTTGAGTTGTCCATGAAATCGGTCACTCAAGTGGGATCACTCTACTGCTACTTTAAACCGTAGAAATTGCAACTCTAACTCTCCTATAGATACGTCTGGAATTTGCTTAGGTGGAAGAGAGAAAACATTGTCTCGGTCGTCCCAAGGAAAAAAAATAAGAAAAAAAAATACTTTTTTTTTCTAAATCCTCTTTCAGTAGTCGAAAGTTTCAACCATGAAAACTAGCCTAAGAACTCTTCAATTTTAAATCCTTACTTATTCTTATTTCTTATACAACAACTATACTCTAATGAAATATAACTCAAAAAAATAAACACACCACCAAGAATGTATGTTTTCAATGATTCACTATATCCAATTACTACAAAGCTCTATGAACCCCCTTTGTTCTGCCTGATGTATTAGGCTTTACCTGACGACAACCATAGCTTCAATTACGTAATAATTCATAAGAGCACAGGCGTCAATTGGGACCAAACGAACGGATATTGGGTGTCCCCAACTTTCCATCGTTCTTCCCGTAAAAGCTTCGCTTTTTTCATTACCTTTTTTTTTCAAAGTGTATAGTTTTGATCTTGAGGGGGGGAATGTCCCTCCATGTGAACCATGCGTTTGTTTTTTTTTAAGCTCGTTGGACTTCATAGCGTATAAAAAATCATGGAGATCATAGAAACTCTTATGGCAGCCTTTGACATACGCGTTGTTGGGGTGGTATTTTTCCCGGTTCACACATGAGCGTTTTTTTTCTTTTTCTTGCTTTCTGAGCTCATTATTGGCATGTTGACTACGCATTCAGCCCCAGATATCGAGTTTGGACGTGCAGATCAGTCAGATAATCGACAAACATGTAGCAGCTCAACTGCCAAGATTCATGTCAAAAAAATAAAACATTCCAACATACTCCACGTCCTCACTATATATGTACATTTTTTTTTCTTTTCCCCCATGAAGATGAAGCGAGAGTCAATTATCACAGAGTGCCCTGCCTATCCCAGTAGGTGGAAGAGAAACGGCTTTGTGGTTTTTTTTTCGGTTCCTTCATCTTTTGGTGTTCTCCTTTTTGGTCACACAAATCTAAAACTGGTGTCTACAAAGTACGCACTCATATACATACTAATATTGCATATGTATCTCTCTTTCATACGTCAATGTTACTAATGCAGAAACAAGTCATGGTCGCCAATCGAGCTATCAGACATCATCTTAGTCTTGAGACAATTCGATCAAGGCCTGGAATGTGGCTTCGGTTTGGGTATCTACATGATTATCTGGGGTTCTCATTCTTAGATATTCGCCTGTCATGTCGCATTGTATGGCGTATAAGCTATTGCTGTGATCACAAGTATCAACTGGTTTTACGTACACCTCTTTGTCTCAGCATTGGCATAAGTTGTGGCCAGACCCTATATCAATTCTTTGTGTTTGTCTAAGTAGCGCATTTAGTTTGTTTATACTCGTTTGAACGATTGTACAAATTTCGCATGGGGGAAGCAGTGGAGAAGACAAGCAGCATTAGGGTCTCTCGTCGTCCACTAGGGTCGGATCCACGTGATCAGCATCAAGACGTAAAATGAGAAATAAATAGATAAGTAAATCCATGGAAATGGATCTTAAAGTAATGTTTGCCAAGGCACTAAAAAATACCTGTCCCTATTTATTTCCATTAGTTTGTACGCGAGCCGCTTCCTAGAAAAAGACAGACAGGCAATCAATATTGGAGCCCCTAAAACCATGTCGATGAACGAACTTTCCAAAACGTTCGAATGAACAAAAAAAACAACTAAAGATTTTAGTGGTGAATACGGCCTGTATTGTTTCGAAGGCTAGGGCTCTGGTCAGCCACAAAACGTATTTGTAAATGTATATACGCAAGCTGGGCAGTTCATTGAACTCTAATGTGGTGATATGGCGCTAACATAGCAGTATGATACGAGGATACTTCAGAAAGCTGCTAATTGAAATAAGTTATCGGGGCTGAGCATGTTAAAAAAAAAAAAGCCAAGGCCATGATTCCATCGTGCGCTATTGTCATGGCTATCTTTTGGTATTTCTGAGGAGAGAAGAGTTTCATTTTTGCTGGCCTAGAAGCGAGCAAAACGAAAGAAGAAATACAGCCTGGAATGGCCTAAAAATACGGTGCATCTCAAATATAAGATGAGATGGGGGAAACTAAGTGGCACTTTCAAGGCGCAACTTGAGAGATTTTGACGCCGCTGATGGCACTACAAAGTTGTGATTAAAGTGAATAGGCTGCGCCATGCACAGTAAAATCAAAGATCAGGCCTTTACATATGTACTATGTATATGTTTCCGCGTCTGCCACGTTAGCTTTGTACATTAATTAGTCCATCATGAATATCTGTATGTGACAATGCACCGGATGGCCGTTAGGAAGTTGTTTGTCTTGACAATTGTTTGCCATGCTACCGCAGACAAGAATCAATAGCCCGGTAAATTATATATTGCGTACATCAAGCGGCCTTTTTTGCTAATTAGTCCGAATTGCGTGTTGGTTTACGACAAAGAAAGGAAACATAGACATATTATCTAGCATAGGCAGGAGAAAAATGACTACTTGACATTGGTGGTGTGAGTCGATGTTCAGACTTCCACAACATGTACAATGTGATGTGTATTCGATAGGTAGGCTGCAACTTAAAAACCACTTAAGCATGATTGGAAAAGCATTCTGACCGCTGCATGGGAGAAGGGGAAGGGGGGGCTAGCTCTCGTTGTTGGCAAGTCTAGGGCTGGAAAGGATGATGCGAGGAAAAGCCACTGTGGACCGGACAACACAAGCATAAAGAGATATGGGGAATTATCGGCTGTCTCCATATGCAGTAAGCCGGACAGTGTTATTCATCTGCTGACGGCATATTGCCGATGTGGGATTTCTTTTCTAGTGCGTTGCTGACTGACTATAGTTTCCGCATGCAACGTCGTGATAGGTCGATGTCAATTCATGTGTATGAGAAACAGTGGCGGCTAGGCCCATAATGTATTGTATCACTGGATATCCTTGACTGGGCATCCTGGAATTTCCCAGATTAGAAGCCACTAGCTCGTCAAGTTGGCGGCCGCCCTCCGGTTTTCGATATTGATGATACGCAATACGAGCCTGGCGAGTTGAAAGACATCCATGGAATAAAGCTTTTTGGCTTGGTGTAATGCGGTTGGCAACTTTGGTTAGTAAAGTTCGCATGTAAGTCATGAATAACAGCAAAGCAAAGATAGCTCGCTTAACTTTACTAGTTTTCTCTGTTTTTCTCCCGCAGCTGAAGCTGATAATTATAGTAGCTAGTGTAGTTGACTCTTGATATAGCATACGGCGTATTAGGACATAGCGAAAATCGGCATAAAGATGCTTACCAAGTGAAGGGCCAAGAGGAAAAGTGAAAGGAAAACAGGATGAACTGTCTACCGGTTGATGTCATGTTACTTACACTTGATACTTGGCATAGATATCTTCTCAATAATAAGGCTCTGCCGTGTCTAAAATTTTGTATAGCAACGGAGAGACGATAGGCCGGTTAGACAACGCCTGAAAGAGGAGGAAAGAAAATATGTAGATAGAGAGACAAGGTAAGTGGTGCGGAGAAAATTGGTGGCTCGATTACCCATATTTTTACATACATGTACAATGTATGTATGGTGATTGACCGTGGACAGTATGAAGTCTCTTTGGGACAACGTTACAGCGTCTGACGGGATGTTTTAGGCAATGATGAGCCAAGGTACACAGTACAAGCCAAAGTGATATTTGTTTCGATGTGTACATAAGTATACATGTGTGTTGAAAGGACTGTGTTCAGTTGCCCTGATTGATTGCCGTTCAACAATGTGACGTCACTAGCTGACATTGGGCTGAATTATACATATAGATGTAATAGCATAAGGTATTTTGACTGAGCCTGTACGAACACATAGTAGATTGATCTAGAATCAAGCAAAATGGATGATCATAAGCCACGCTGTTGGCGCATCTTAAGCCTTACGTGAGCATTTATTAGTATTTAGCGGCCATCTTCAGTTGTCTCCGGGAAGGATAGAAGGCCAAGGCAATAAAGCAAAGAATGGGCTATCGTATTGTTATTCTTCTTTTGGTTGGAAAATATCTGGGCCGCGCAAACAAGTTTGATTAATAGCTGACGAAGCTGGCCCGTTCTGTCTTGATTGAAGAATTGATAACCAAAATGGATGAGGAAAAAAGAGTGGGTGGTACCTGAGATATGATTCCTCATATTTCCTCTCATGCCCTTCATTCCCCTCCTTGAGAGGAAAGATAGGAAAATGCATGACAATCATCAATTGTTGAAAAAGCAAGAGACCGTCTGCTTGGACCTGCGGGAAGCTGCAGTTTTGCGGCACTCGAAGCTCATGATTCCTAACGTGATATCTCTGTTTTCATTGGAATGCCTGCTGGGCTGACTGTGGTAGGCGGTCAAAATGGGGCAGCAAAGGCGGTGAAGACATAAATTTAATTCTGCATGGCACAATCAAATATCTGAGCTGCCCCACTTTAAATTTTGCGATAGCAATGTTGATACTGCACTACAGGCAAAGCAACAGCGCCGGCTTCCAGAATCTTGAAGCAAATGCCACAGCAATGCGCTCTGCTGACACTGGACTTTGAGCATATTCTGTTTTATTCAATCCTAACTAGACTCTAGTCACAATGGGTAGCAAGCGGAAGAGAAACAATAAGGAGGGCCAGAACGCCCAGGCCAAGAAGGCCAAGCCGTCAGATGTTGTGCCTGTCAAGGTTGATATGGAAGCCATTGACATCGATGGCACAGAGTATGATGCCCAGATCCAGGACTCCGACGCCGAGGAGAACTCCGAAGAAACACCAAAGACTACTAGGACTGTCTTGAGACCGTTTCCCTCGAAGCCCGTCGACCTTAAGCAGCCCACCCACACTCTCGACATCACCGACCGCATCGGCGAAGCTCTGCTATATGACCGACTTGGCCATGAAGACGGCGTTGTTCGCAGTGCCGCTGCTTTAGTTATCATCAAGGGCCTTCTGGGTGAGCCCGGACCTGAGACTGATGCTAGCAGTAGCAGCGAAAGCAGTGATAGCGAAAGCAGCGACAATGACAGCGACGACGACAACGGGAGCAAGCCAGACAAGAAGGCCAAGAAGACTACCATGTCCGAAGAAGAGTTTGAGCGTCACCTCGAGAAGCGTCTCTTTGCTGGTTTGGCCAGTGGTCGCAATGCCTCTCGCGTTGGCCTCAGCTTGGTCCTCACCGAGATCCTCTTCCAGCTCTTCGGCCCCGAAGCCACTGCCGCCCAGAGATACCCCAACGTGACGTTTAACAGTGTGCTCCAGCGCCTCGTCAGTCTCAACGAGACCATCGGCAACGTGCCCGGCCAGCAGGAGCGTGACATCTACTTTGGCCAGCTCTTTGGCATCGAGTGCTTTGTCAAGGCTCAGATTCTGGCCGCTGATGCTGCGCTGATGCAGGCGCGTTGGATTGCTTTGCTGAACTTATTGTTAAGATTGGCTGAGCGCAAGGTTTGGCTGCGCCCGCAATGCGGCTGGATCATCACTCAGGCACTTCCACAACTTGGTGCTGATCTGACTAGAATCACGTTGGAGCGCATGGTGAAAGAGGGTCTGGCAAAGACCCCCGAGAGTGTCGGTATGTGGCTGCAGGCCCGCAAGAGCTATCCAGACATGCAGGTAAAACCTTGGGGCAATCTGTTCTCGGCTAAGGCTTTGTCGGATCTGGCTGTGGTGTTGAAGGAAACGGCTAATGATGACGGCGGTGAGGTCCACGAGTCTAGAAAGGCCAAGGTACCCAATGCGACATCGCAGGTTCACTTTGCCTGGAACTTCCTCGCGGATCACTTCCGCGATCTGGGCAACGATTGCTCGCGCGAGTTCAACTCATTCTGGGTTAGAGTCGCCGATGGTAAGCACACATCTCCCTCTATCATTGCTATATATGACCTATGTACTTACAAGTAATAATCTCTATCTTATAGACGGTCTTTTCTCCAAGACGGCCACCAATGGCCAGAAGCTGCGTGGCTTCCTTGTTTTCCAGAAGCTTCTTAATGTCTTTAGTGAACTCCACGATTTGATTCCCGTTTTGTTCAGCCGCAACCTAATGGCCTGCCTGATGAACCAGGCTGCCAAGGATGACCGATTCCTACATATTGCTGCTCAGCGCGCCCTCAAGTCCGTCTCGGACCTAGCGGCTTCCGTGCCTGCTGTTGTTCCCGTGCTCATCAAAGCCCTTCTGGGAAATGCCGGTTCTTATGCTTTCGATGCGCGCACTAATAGCAAAACCGTTGAAAAGACGCTGCAACAGACGCCGTCTGCTTCAGCTGCCGTTGTGGCTGCATATCTCGAAGAACGCCTGCGGGCCACGACCAGTCCTGACTCGGCTGACTGTGTAGCTCATTTACATGCCTACGTCGAGTACATGTACAAGCTGATGGACTCGAGCGAGACTGCTGCCAACAAGGAGGACTCAAAGACCCAGAAGACCGAGGGTGAAGGGTCCGCGACGGCTTTGGCAATCCAGAAGCTAGCACAGATGGCATATGCCACACCAGAGGATACCGCAGCTTTGGGTCTCACGGACAAGACCAAGGAGCTGTGCAAAACTAGACTAGAGTCTGCGTTTGCCAAGCTCTCACGCCGTACTGAGGACATGACGTATCTGTGCCATGCTATTGCCGCGATCGACCCTAAGCTATTTGATATGGATGAAGTCATTGCCGCAGAACTATCTGACGCTCGTAAACAGATGAGCAAGCTGCTAAAGCCAACGACGGCGTCTACCAAAGAAGAAAAGAAATCCAAAAAGAGCAAAAAATCGAAGAAGGTCGAGGATGATGATAATATTACCGAAGAAGTCGGTGCGGAGGACAAGAATGACGAGGCCGTCCGCAAGGGATTAGCGTTGCTGTATGCCGTATCGATCTTCCAGTTATACAACGACGATCCAGATGCTCTGAACATGCTGAGCGATCTCAAGCAGTACCAGAAGCAATTCAAGGCACAGAGCAAAAAGAAGCAGAAGACCGACGAAACGACGGAGGAAGATCCGGTGTTTGCTCTATTCGTCGAGATTCTACTGTCCATGGTAGCTCGGCCATCATCACTCACGCGCCAAGTCAGCAAGCAAGTTTTCGAAGCCTTCTCTTCGTACATCACCGCCGATGGCTTGAATGCTTTACTGGCAGTCCTAGAGACCAGCGAGGATATGGAGGGTCAACGGGCGCTTTTCGAGAATACGGATGAGATGGAACTAGAGGAGCCGAAAGAGGCTGACAAAGAGGCTAAGGGCGGGGAGGAGGAAGAAGTTGTTGACCTGGATGACATGTCTATTGACGGCGATGACGACATCATTGCGCAGATCAACAGCATCAAGACTGGCGAGGACTCAGATGCCTCAAACTCCGATTCCGACTTGGATTCCGAGTCTGAGTCTGAGTCTGAGTCTGAGTCTGAGTCTGAGACCGAGGCTGACGATGGCGAAGACCACGAAGCCTTTGACAAGAAACTCGCCGCCGTTCTTCGGACACATCGTGCCGATTTAGACGCCGACGCCTCCTCGGGCTCCGAAAGCGACATGACCGACAGCGAAATGGTGGCACTCGACGAGCAAATCTCAGCCGCCTTCAAATCTCGCCGTAACGAACAAGGGCCATCCCGCAAGGCCATCGCAGCAGCCAAAGAAGCCACTCTCAACTTCAAGAACCGCGTACTCGACCTCCTCGACATTTACGTGCGCGTACAACCCACCCACATTCTCTCCTTCACCCTCCTTGCGCCCCTCGTCGCTCTCGTGAATCGCACCAATAGCAAGCCACTCGCATCTCGCGCCGTCGACGTCTTACTCACCCACCAAAAGACTCTACGTAAGGCCCTGGCTACCCAGCAATGGACCCTGGATCTAGATGCTTTGACGGATCGGCTAAGGGCTACTCATGAGGCTATCGCGGCGCAAAAGAATGGCTCGGCTCAGTTCGCAAAGGCGGCTTCTACGGCTAGCTTGGCGATTGCTTCGGCTATCTACGCCCTGGATAAAGATGCTGTGGAACATGTTGTTTTGGAATATGGCGTGCTGCAGACTGGCTGGGTCGTGGGTAGAGTGCGTATTCATGCGTCGTTCTTCTCGTCTTGGCAGAATTGGTGCCAGAGCAGAGCACAGGCAAACGAGAGCAAGAAGAGGGATGCTTGATTATTTACATTTTTAGATTTACAAGTGTAGTGGTTGTTCGGTTTTTTTTTCCTGATATAGGATCATCATCTGTTTTTGGCCTTCTTCTTCTTTCTTTTCTCCTCTTGGCGTTATAACGAGTTCATAAAAAGGAAATACATTCATATCATACCAGCTCATATTTTATATCTTGTATGCTTTGATTTAACTTTGATTGTCATACGTGTTCGAATCCTGGATATCGGATTTCGCTGGGGGCGTTTCCTTTGGCTGAACCCATTTCTACTCCTCCATCTTATCGTCGTCCTTATTATCATCATCGTCATCCTCATCATCTTCGTCGTCATCTTCGTCTTCGTCCTCGGCCTTTGCTAGTTTCATAGCCTCATCTACTAGCTCACGCGGCACCTCCTCGTGACGACCCTTTGTAGGACCATCAGCATTGCTAATCCACGTCATTTCTAGCTCGTAGTCCTTGGAGTTGTCGTCACCGTGGCTCTTGAAGATGATGCGCGCAGCCTGCTTGACACCCTCTTCTAGCGTCAGCTTACCAGCCGATAGGTCCAGCTTCTCCAGCTCGGCCTTGGCCACCTGGCGACCCTTGCCTGTCGCCGCACCGTAGTAGCCCCAAAACAGGCCGCTAGGCTCGATCATGTAAAGGAAGGGACCGCCGTGCTTTTGGCCGGGCACCTTGCCACCGGCACCGCACGAGGGGCCTTCGCCAACCTCGCCGTCCACTGGTAGCTCATGCTCTGGGTCGAAGCCGCCGATGATGGCGGTTATGCCGAATGGCCGCACGTATGAGTGGCACGTGTAAGCCTGTAGATAGCCACCCATGCGCGACGCGAGCACGCCAGAGGAGATAGGGGACTTGTAGACGGTGCGGAAAGATGACGCCTCTTCACGGGCGCGGTTGATGAAGTGTCTGCCGTCAGGAATCATGCCGGAGTAGACCTATGGAGATGGCGGGGTGAGGGGTTAGCATAACTATCACTTGGAGACGATGGCGGGGTAGTTTACAAGGGAGAGGAAAGAAACATGAAGCCCTGGGGAATGGGCGTGGCTCATGAAACGAAGGAGATGCTATAGCTAACTTACCACACCGAGATGTCTATCGATAGTAGCGATGCGCTTGTTGGCACCAGGCTTCAATAGCTTGGACCCTATGATCTTCTCGACAGCAAGCACAACACCATCCTTGCAACGGATGCCAATGGAAGTGCCTGCATTCTCGACTGCCTTCACGGCATATTCGACCTGGAAGTTGCGACCATCAGGCGAGTAGATGGAGTTGGCCAGATCGTAGCCCGTGCCGATGGACGTCTATTGATAGCGCAAGGAATGAATGTATTAGCGGTTGTCTAGGAACAGAAGGGAGCAATCTTGAGGTAGCTGCGCCGAGCTTGATGGCAGCCATTCATAATGGAGATGCACAAGCGAGGCTGGCAGACAGCCTTGCGGGCAGTTGTAGAAAACCGACCATTTTGAGATGCTATATGACGAGGTAGATCGACGTCGGTTGGTGATGGAAGAAGGAGGGGAATACGGCGACGAGGTTAAAGCTTCAATTGGTGAGTATTAATCGATAGCCAAAGTAGAAACAGTAGCCCCAAGAACCAGAGTGAGTAGAGCTGTAGTTCTGGTGCGTAAATCAGAAAAAAAGCTGGAAATTGGTGGGCATAAACCAAGGCTTAGGAACCTTAGATGCAGTTTGGCCTGTAGATGTGGTGATGATGAAGCTCGATGCTCTGCCTTGGCCCAGCTTTCAAAAGTGGAGCCTTGAGGTTCTTTCTTTTGGGCGATTGCTGTTGGTAGAAGCTCTAGATTAACTAGGGTGCTCTGTAAGCTTGCTTTTTTTTCAAGGCACCCAGAAAGCCTGCGCGTTTTGGATTCCCAGGTACTGGCTCCACAGCCACACTGTGGCGCGAGAATACGTGGCGCCAATGTACATTAGGGTTTACATACCGGCAGTTTATGCAGGCTAGGGAAGCCTGTATGCCTGTTTTGGGCATTTGATTCTAGCATGTGATGCGAGCAGTCATTTTCTTCTGTTGTTTATTTCATTTTGTTTTCTTGCCTTTTTGCATCAAGCGACGGCACCCCAACCAGAATAGGAGATTATCATAAAGAAAGTGAATTAATACTATACACGGCCACTAAGCAGGCGTCCGATTTGGGCTTGATTGGATTTTGCTGGAGAAAAAAGAAGGAGGAGGGCTTTTTGTTTCTTTTTGATGTGGCTTCTTTTTGGCTTCTTCTTGTCTCGCTGGCTAGATCTTCAAGAGTACATAGTCATAATATCAGAGATGATCTGGAAGCAAGTGTTAATCAAGACTCGGGCGACCTTTCTCTAATTCTATCAGGTTTAAGACCACCGTGTCTCTGGCGCCCCATATCGTTGGGCATCATATCACATTATGCCTACAGTTGACCGCTTTGTTTGATCTATGCTATAGCAACAATGTACTTCTTGTCTTCGTTTTAGTGGCTGTCCACTACAAGACACAGAAAACCCTGTCTTAAGCACTATTTGAATAACAAGGCAAAAGAGAAACGATTGGGCTCCAATGGGCTGCATGGCCTAGACTAGGGCCCTGGCTTGTTGGCCCTTGTGACATCTCAGGCCCAAACAGACGCTACTCACGAAATCTCTGGATTCTTGGACGGTACTCATGGTATAGTGCCTGGTGTTCAAGTAGGGTAGCACATGCTATGATGCATGCATGATCATATAGGCTATATATAAATACATTGTATGCATGCAGAACTCTGCAGGCGGGCCTCCCCGTTGATACCCAACCGGCGGAAAGAGAGCCTTAGTTTGTAAGAAGAAGTTGGTACTATGCCATGCCACGCCGGCTTCTCGAGTAGAGTGGCCTGGACGGCAGCTTGGGAGCTAAGCGAGGGCTTCGTCTGGTTGTAGAGCGGCGGGCAGTATGAAGCGCGGAAGGTGGTGTGCGCTTTGCTGTTCGACGGTGTTCTTTACGGATGCGAGGTTCCCTTGTTCCGACAATAGACGTATCTGTATCTGCAAGATGCAGTTTGTCTAGTCCCTGAAAATATGGAAGAAGCACATGTCTGCATGTATTAGCAGCAGCTGAATATTTAGCTAGACCGGCTAAAGCGAGATTCTGCCGCTGGATGGATGGGGTCACAGCTAAGAGTAACTGCATCCATGACCTCATGCACGATACATACACATTTGATATACTAATTAATTAGCCTCTCAGAGTCTTCCTTTCTTTCTTGTTTTTTGCCGCACAGAAGTTTATACGCAATGGCATGCCTGGAAATTGGACGTTGAGCAACTTAGACCGCCACTTGAGGCCCAACAAGAAGATCTTCCGAAACAGCTTCGTTTTTGGTTGGCCTTGATTGCTTGGATTCGAGCCCAAAAGGCTGTTTGGTAGACGCCCACCAGATCTAGTTGCACCCGTACTAGATTGGGCGATTCAGTGATTCAATGATTCAGCATAGCCGATCCTATGCTGGATCCTGGGAGCTGGAAGTAGCAGATCGAGACGCCTTATCCTGGTCGTAGCGTCTCCGTCTAGCTGGTTCATGCGCCGTTTGGAGGACGAGGAACATCATGTATCGATACCTGGACACTGGATCAAGCGCTGGCATCTCTGGGCGCCTGGAAATTCTGCTCAAGTCACTCTTCTCTCTTCAAGACCAGGGCCTGGAAAACACAGAGAAGAAGTGCTATCAAGTATATCCTTGAATTAATGCCACCATTGGATCATGTGCTGCCCCTCCTTTTCCGTCTCTCTTCTTTTTGCTTGGCTGTGGCCTCTGATAGCTATTATAGTAGATGATATATGTTGCCTTCTGTCGCAACACTCCATGTATATAAGAAACACTAAACCCCTCGTTTCGTGGCCTTCCTTTTCTTGATTTCCTTTCCTCTGTAGTCCTGATTACTTCATCTTCACCTTCTCTCGTCCGAAGATTTTGACTACCTGCCCGTCTGCCTGTTCTTGCCTTGGGAACCAAAACGTTTTTGTTGACTCTTGATTATTATTCCCTTACTGATAGCATCCAGAATACTTTTCCTATCGTCATAGCCTTTGATACAAGAATAAAATATTACCATAACTGTCTGCTGATTGTTCTATATCTGACTCGCTTTTTCTTTTCTTCTTCTACCCGCTACCATATATCTTCACATATCACAAGGTACGCACAGACTTCTAGCTTTGTACTTGGACCAAGACAATCTTCTAACCCTCGCTCAAGACAAGATGTCTGTCTCCTTCCAGCAGATGCCGGCCTCCTCGGCTCAAGAAGATGACCTGATCGCCCTCTTCAGCCGTACCCTTTCTTTCAACCCCAGCATGGCCGCCCAGATGGCCGCGTCCGTTGAGAACCCGAGCATGCCCGTGCCGGCTCCGGCCACCTTTGCCTCTGTGCACTATATCCAAAGCGCTCCGGTCTCTGCTCCGGCCCCTGCCCCAACAACCACCCGGCACCATCTCTCCAACGAGGCTCGCCTACGTGCTTACGGCATTGAACCCAACTCACTCTCGCCCAGCCAAATCCAACTGTTCCGCATTGCCGACGAATCCCAGAAGACCCGCCTACTTGACCTGTGGAAGATCTTCTCGCCGTCCATGCCCGGCGAGGATCCCGCCAATGCCTGGACTTCAACCAGCCTGGAAACTGAGGAGCAGCGCGCGGTAGCTCGTTTTGCTAGGCTCGTGAATGAGAAGAAACAGCAGCAAGATATGGACCAAGATATGGCCGTTGACGACTACCAGCAACACCAAGAGGCCACTGACTTGCGTACTCAAACACAGCATCTCCAGACACAGCAGATCCAGGCTGGTTATGCCGTCCAAAGTAATACTGGAGGCTGGATCAACACTGACGAGAACCCATTCTCCCAAGATGGCTGTGGCGGCTCGTGTGCCCCTGAACCTTATATGATGAACGGCTACGAGGAAGTCATGCGCCGGGAAGCTGAGCGTGATGAACGCCTACGCCGCCAGCGGGAGGAGGAGCAGCAACGCCAACTGCACCTGCAAATGCTCCAGCAACAGAGTCTAAAGGACGTCGTGTACTCCCACTTCGGTACCCAGGCTAGCACTGTTAATTACAGACCGGGAGCCTTTGACCGTGTCTATGATAATGGCCTAAACTCAACACCCCGTGATTTTCAGCGCATGGATATGATGCAGCAGCCTCGTCAGGTCCACTCGGCTGCTGATGCCATGGAGATCATGTAAACATATCATTTGTTCTCTTTGTCTTTTCACATCTCTAACCATCGCATATCGGCATCCTTTCTCGGCTTTTTCTTCTTCTTTTCGTTACCTTACCCACCTTTTATTACATAACTATCACCACCACGATTTCATAAGCTTACTAAGAGTCTTTTTCACTAACGACATATACCTTTTTTCATTGCGTTTTCATCATGGCTCTTACTTGGGGCTCGGCATTTCTCTTGGGGGGGGATAGGACAAGGAAAGGGGGATCTATCTAAGACTAGCAAACTCTTCTCTCGGAGTTGCCTAGCCTTTATGATTATGTTGTGCTTTTATTTTTATTCTATGCCTCCTATTCTTGCTATGTTGATCTGATACAGCTTTTGCTGTGGCCGTTTCAGTGTTGGTACCCAACGCAAGAACATTAAGGGAGTTCAATACTTTCCTCCAAACACTTTTTAGTCTTTAATTTTTTAGGAAAGCAATACTGGAAAGTAGCATCACAATAAACTCAAACTCAGAACAACTCACAGAAACTGCAATCAGATAATCCATTCACTGGTTAGTCCATGCATGCAAAAAGCCGTCCTACCGTGATACACCTGGATTGATCGTTATGTCACTGCTTGTGACGTCATTAGTCACTTACACCAGAGCCAGGGTCCTGGTCCTAGTCTCTTCCAGACCAAAAGATCAATGAATGTTGGAAGCATGTACGTCTATTTTGAGTGCCAGGGAGGCCTTTCATGTTTTGCTTTATTTATGTATGATATGCCAACCTTGCTATTCACCCTTCACCATATACTCGCACCTATAGTAGTAATCACAGCATCACCGCTTCTTAGTAGCCTTGCGCTTCTTGGCAGCAGCCGACTGAGCCTGAGAGCCGGACGTCTTGACCTTACCAAGATCGTCCACGGACTTGTCGACTATTTCGAACTCGGAGCCAGAGTGATCAGGCGTATCCTGGGGGATATCGGAGGACGAGGTATCGTCACCCTGGGTATCCACGGGAGCACTGGACCCTTTCTTAGCCAGACCTAGACGAGCCTTGACAGTGTTGGAGACCCAGATGGGAATACGGAAGATGGCGGTATCTCTGATGGTAGGGGGGGCAAGCTCTTCGGGCTAAAAGGACATGAAAAATTAGCAACGTTATCAGACACACGTGAGGAGAAAAAAGGGTCAGATCAGAAAAAATGAAACTTACATCCAGGAGGAACACGTTGACGTTTCCGTCACGGTCCTCTTCCTCGAGATAAACATCGCCCAAAGAATCAACAACCAGGACCTTGCCATTCTCGGCAACGACACGTCTACGAGCACCGACGGGGCCAGACTCGATAACCTCTTCCTCATCGGCAGCAGCAGCAGAAGCAGAAGCAGGGAGTCTACCAGGCTTGCGCTTAGGAACGGGCTTCTTACCATCCGTTCTCTCCTGCTTCTCCATCAGACGTCTCTCGCGGCGGTTACGGGGAATCGGGGCGGCGGCCTCTTCAGGTTCTTCGGCAGGCTCTGGCGCAGTAACCGGCACGGGGGCAGCAGCGCGGCCGGCAATATCACCCCAGGCAGTATCACGAGCAAACTTAACGTAGCGCTCGACAAACTCGCGCTGGCGCTTCCAGTTCATATACATGGCAATGTAGTGGAAGCCACCTCCGACGGTGATGAAGAAGCCGGTCAAGACGGTGCCCAGACCGGGGCGGTAACGCGTGTAGTAGTAGTCAGTGCCCTTCCAGAGAGGGAAGCCATTGGAAAGGTAGTGGTCGTAACGTTCACGGCCAGGTCCACGCAGGATGTCGTTGACAATGGTCAGACGGGCTTGCTTGTCGGAGGCAATCTTGATGGCCTTGTTGATTTCGGAGCGCGTGGGCTGCTTAGGCTTAGCTTCCTTCTTCTTATCGGCCTTGGCGTCGGCGGACTTCTCGGCAAACAGACGCTGGCGCACCTTGTCGGGATGCAGCATGCGCGTCATTTTGCGGTAGCCCTTCTTGATATCTTCCTGGTTGGCGTTGGGTTCAATGCCCATGTACTTGTAGAAGGTATAGTCGGCGCCCTCGGCAGACTGGATTTCAGCGCGGACGCGGAAGATCTCGCGATCTGTCAATAGAAAACAAGCAGACGTTAGCAATCCACGGCTCTATGATATCGCTGTCGCCTAGTTAAAGAGCTCATATTGTAGTAATCTCACCTTCTTTGCTCCAGGCGGCCGTCACAGGCGACAGCAGCGCCAGGAGGCCAACACAAACAGCAGAGAACTTCATCGTGGCAACTATCGCATGCCCTAGTGGTTGGAAGAGCGTCGGTGTCGAGTATTGAGGAGATGCGTTCTCGCAGAGAAAGCGCAGAGAATACGAATCGGTTCTATATTCTCTTTTTGTGTCTAATCGATTTAAAGCCACCTATCCTGTAGGCGAGCGAGATGGAAAATAGAAGAAAAAAAATAAGAAAAGAAGAAAATAATCAAAGGGACAAAGCTTCTCTTTCTTCTACTGCTTCTTTCCGCACGGATCGTAAACTCGAGACCGCCTCCCTCCAGAGAAAAAAAAACAAATTCCGTTGCTGGCAATATAGCTTGACAGCCTAAGGGCCAATCACTACTAAGATTAAGGTATATTAAGGCCAAGCTGGCAGCTTACTTGGAGCTGGTGCTACACCAAACAACCAAACAGGGCGTGCTTGGTCTCTAAAAGCCTCCCACCAAACTCAGTTCCTGAGCTAATTCTAGACCTAAAAAGCCTTGAGCCTTGACTAGATCCTAGTAGTGCCACTTGTTTCAAGGCCTTGCTAATACTAGTACAATTAGAACAACCCTATTATATATATAAACCCTAATATTCTCAATAATCTAGTTGCAAGAAGCTTGTTATATTTATCTTGTACGCTGTATTGGTATCATTTATGTATAATCGGTTCTACTCATCCACAGTAAAATCCCATGGCTTGAATGCCGCCTGAAATCTTTCTACATCTGTTGTTTCGTCCTCTGTAGACTGTACGCAGTCTTGCCATTTCGTACGGTCTTCTAAACCTAATAGTTTGCACATGACTCTACGACCAAACTGGAGATCAAAACGAGACTCCGGATCAAGTGGCATGACCAATGTCTTTTCTGTTTTCGTCTTCCCATTTGTGCTCCAGATACACACACGTAAGAAGTCACCAGATTGCACCTGTCCATGTAGAGCTAGATCTTTACTGGTAAATTCTGGATAGTTGAGGTTCTCAGCCTCGACGCGGAAGCCAGCCTCAACAAGTCCCTTGCTGATGAGAACTTCGGGAACTGCAATGAATTGCCAGTGGATGTGAATATTCCGAGCTCGACTGATCTCCCAAGTGACAGCACCAAGTTTATTATTCGACTTGGATGCAACCATCGCCTGAAGAGCCTCACGGAACCGAGACATCTCATTATAAGTGCGAACTGAATCGCTCTGGGGATCATCTACGGGTCCCATACCGGCGATTGTCGGGGCATGTGGCAATGGAATGACTAGGAAATGACATGGGAAATCGATGCCATTATTTTGAAAAGTTGTAGGCGTAGTGATTGGACCCTTGGCAGTGGCTAGATAGCTTTCGTTACCGATGCTGCCACACATGTGTGTCTCGAAGTTGGAGTTAGACAAGCAAAAGAAACATCTATCCGGACCTGGGGGCGGCGATGCCTGGCGTTTTCGCTTCCGCCGGCCACGGTCATCATTGTGAGATTGCGAGAAGCGACTAAACCCGGGGTCTTTACTGTGTTTTGACTTTCCCTCAAACTCTAAGGGACTAGGTGTAGTACCGGGAGGCACCTCTGTGATTTCTTTGTTCAGTGTAAACGCATATAGAGCCTTGGATTTCGCAGAGTTGCCATACGGCGCCATAGCAATGAAGCGAGTGATCTTTGGCGGCAAAGAGACATCTTCACTGGGGTGAAGAAAGGGCTCGCGTTCGTAGAAGTAGTCGCCAGTGCTGGCCGTAAAGTGATAAGAAGGCTTAAGCACGGCGCAAAGATCTGCAATCTCCTTCGTACCCGGAACAGGGCCTACAATGCCATTGATTGTTACCTGGGAAGACTTTTGTACACCAACAGGCCAGGCTCCCGTGATCAGAATGTCTGCGTTTCCGGCACCACGTAGTGCGGAAGCATCACCTCGTGAAAAGACGGGCTCGAGGCGGTTGGTAGCAGTTCCCTCGAGTGACGTATCAAGGGTACCACCGAGCGCGGCGATGCGCAGCTTATCGAGGGTGGTGATGACACCACGCGATCCAAGGAAGATGAGGTTTTCGCAGATGTCCTCATGAGCCTCGACTTTTTGTAAGATGCTGGGTGGGAGTGGTTTCGTGCCGTAGGTGAAGTAGGTCGAGAGAGGAAAGGCTAAAGCCCCAGAAAGAATGTCGGCAACTGTGTCGTCATTCTCAGAGCTGAACAAATTCCCAGTGACGATAGCACATGAAAAGGCGTTCTTCGAGTGTAGTGTAGCGAGTTTTTGTAAGAGAGGCCGTAGATTGCCCTCAGGGCTGCCGATGACGATACTTTTGGAATGTTAGTAGCGATGATACGTACGACATGTGAGAGAAAACAGAGAAAATAGAAGATATCAACGCTTTCCAAACTTACATTTTAGGCGAGGCCATGGCAAACACTTGATGACTCGATGAATTGCTTGGGCCAGACTGACTAGACTGACTTGAGTTGAAGGTTGCGATGCTCTGCTCTTGAGACCCGAAAAAAGCAGACCCAAAAAAAGGCTGGCAGCTCCCTGGTATTGTCCATCACATGCGACTGTATTTCTATTGGTCCGATAAGATACAGGGATTACATCAATAGGCTTATCCGCCAAGCCAGAGTTCAGCCGACAAAAATTTACTGAACTTTATAGTGGGGCGCTACGGACTTGCAGAAAAAAAGTTGGAAAGTTCGACTTGAAGTAAGTTATCTTGATGATTGCCAGTTGAAATTTCTGAAGCAGTTGCCCGAAAGTAGAGTCAAGGCTACGACAGTCGGCCAATTCTACCCAAAATTCTCCCTGTTTTGATGCCCCTTCCTCTTTATAATCGCCTCACCATAATCAGCATATAAACAACAAAAGATTGTCAAGATGCCGCCCTCATCAGGCCGCATCGTCAAGAAGAAGGCGAAGCCGTCGACGCCACACCAGAAAAACCACCGCTGGGAGTCTTTCTCGACCAAGATCTCCAAACTTCACTCTCTCGACCCCATCAAGAAGATCCGCCGTTACGAAATCGACGCCGAAGATGATGCTGCCGAGACCTCATATTTCGGCACTGGGGTGCATAAATGGAGCGAGATGATCATCTCGCGCAGCTTTGTGTCGTTCCGCCGTGAAGCTATACCGCTGTGCGAAACGCTGGCCCAGATTATACATTTCGAGGACCGCATCTTCAATCTGCTGGCTAGGCACATCGAGACCAATGATAAAGAAAGCTTGGAGCCGTTACTTGACTTGATGACGGCCTTTGCCCATGATCTGGGTGTGCGCTTCGAGAAGTACTACCCAAGGGCTCTCGTGCTGATCGTTGGCGTGGCCAGCCAGCCACAGAGCGTTGATGTCATAGAATGGACATTTGGTGCTCTTGCCTTCCTGTTCAAATACCTCTCCAAGTTGATTGTGCCAGACTTACGCCCAACATACGATGCTCTCTCGCCGCTGCTTGGCAAGGCCAAAAACCCCCCATATATTGCACGGTTCGCTGCCGAGGCCATGAGCTTCCTCGTTAAGAAAGCTGCCTCGCCTTCAACTAGAGAGTCTTCACTTCAAAAGCTGATGTTACATATCCGCAAAGACTTGTATGCACAGAAAGGCGAACGCCAGTTCGTTCTGTTCAACGATGGTCTTATGACCATGTTTGCAGAGGCCTGCAAGGGAAACAGCGAGACCGTCCACACTAATGGCTCTGCAATTATCATCGCATTGCTGCGCGCAGTTCCCCAAGAAGAGTTTGCGTTGGCTGAGGATACTATCTGGACAGACGTTACTATCGGCGTTGTTACTAGCATCATCCATCATTCAAATGCGAAGAACATGGTAGAGACGCTCACGAACATATGCGAGTTTGGTAACACTCAAATCGAAAGCCCAAAGAATGTCGAGGAACCATGGCGGTTATTACCACTCCTCCGAGTTTACGGCGCCATAATGACAGTCCGGAAAGGTTACAGAATTGTGGACTGGAATCCTCTTGTCAAGTCCATGATCAAGATCTTGGAAGCCATCTCCAAAGCTGAGCTCTCAATCGCCAAAAACCAAGCCGCTCCATTTTGGAATAATGTCATATACAACGTTGCAAACATGTGGCAGTTGGCTCCTATCGACTCATTGATCACATCTCTCACTACCTTCACAGTCATCATGAACAGCGACCCATTCATGAGATGGTATATTCAATTCTGCACATTGTTTGCCGAGTTGGATCCTAGCCGGTTTAAGAGTCTATTCCTTAAGCCCTTCCAGAGGTATGTTACACCATCAGTCGCAACACATCGTGCCATATTAGTGCTAACTCACATCTCAGTTTTGTTGCTACCTGTTATGCCGATCTCGATAACGAAGAACTTCTCTGCCTTCTCCTTCCCCGGCTGCGCGAGCTGAATGCCATCCCCTCTCCCACAGACAAGGAAGGTTTCAGCATTCCCCAGGGCTGGCAAGCTCAAATCGTCAACAAATTCGAGAAACTCGAGATATATCCTTTCCCAGAACGGGGTGCTTACGACAAAGACCCCCAGACATGGCGAGACAAATGCTTGCCCAAGTATGCTTCTTTGTTACAGGTTTTGGAATCCTGCAGTGTGCACCCATCAACAAACGCCCGTATCGCAGAGTTGATGCTGCGCAAGCTAAAGCTGTCTCTTCGCCCAACAACAACCTTAGATTCGGACGAAGTACATTTTATCATCAGCCGTGGTTTTCACGCTTATCTACGTATGGTGCGTGGGGCTGGTGATGTCGATGCTTCTCTTCAACCACTACTTCGGGCTGCTTTGCCTCGGTTTGGCCGCTCAGTAGGCTTCCTCGAAGCTATGCTTAGCTATGAGCAACAACTTGCTGCTCAGACCCGTGGTAACGGTAACACAGCCAAGCGTGCTTCAGAGTCTCCAGTGGACATTGAAACTGCTATCATGTCTCTGGTCGCCAACCTTTCCGCCCCCTCACATGATTTACGTTACAATAGTTTATTATTGTTAAGAGAATTGTTCCGTAACAAGGACATGCATGAGGCTGTCGACACTATGGTCGGTATCGAGCATACCCCGCTTGAACTGGCAAGCGCAAGACATATCGGTATGCTTGCGCGGAAGCTAGGCATCAGTTATGCTTCTATCGAACAGCCCTGGTTGCAACAAGCCGTTCCCGCGTACCTTTTTGGTATTTTGACCGTTAAGCTTGCGCCTGTTTGGGACTATGCTATTGAGACTTTAGCCAAGATCTCTGAGACGAAGGTTGGCGAACAACACATTGCGGCTATGGCATTTGACTGGCTTACAGTACCTTCACCCCGATGGAGTGGCCCAGCATCCCAACCGACTGACTTCGACAAGCGTGTTATCACTGATTTCGAGTGTACAAATGTCGAGAGAATCAAGACTGAATTGAAGCGGGTGTTTGAGTCTGTCCAAGATGCCGTCGGCCAATTGCTTGCTGCGTTTGATAAGAAGCAAAGCCTCATTGAGCAATACTCCGACCAGGCTCGTGGCCGTGCCCTCAAGGCACTCATTGCAATGCCCCGTATTGCGGAAACCAAGTCTCGCCAATTTGTCCCTCACTTCCTTTCGTGGTCTGTCAACGATGATGAAGCCGCCGAAACTCTAGCTGAGGAAACGGATCGTGATGTGCAAAAGTCTTGGTCGTTATCAGACCGCAAGGCCATGCTTAGTGTCATTGAACAGTTCGTGAACCCACGCGTACTCTTCCAGAGCGAAAAGGTTTACTCTGCTTTACTTCACCTTATGGAGAACGGTGACGTTGATATTCAGCGCCTTACCCTCAAAGGCATTCTCACCTGGAAGCAAAATGGTGTCTATCCTTACTCCGAACGTCTCGAGGCTCTTCTAGACGATTCCAAGTTCAAGAATGAACTCACTTTACTACTTCAAGGTGAACATGAGATCCAGCCTTCTCACCGCGAGGAGTTGATGCCTGTGTTGCTGCGTCTGCTGTATGGTCGGACTATCTCCAAGAAGGGTATCGCTAGTGGCCGTCACGGTCTACAAGCTACCCGTCTTGCTGTTCTACGTAACTTGAGTGTCGCTGATCTTGGCAGCTTTATCGACATTTCGCTCGGTGCTCTGCGTGGCGTGCGCATCTTGAGTGAAAAGGGCCTCAGAATAGAAGTTGTCGACCAAGAGCTCGTTCCCGTACGCCAACAGTTTGGATTCTTAAACATGGCGTCTTCACTAATCAACGAACTCGGCTCTAGTGTGCTCCCATACACGGATATTCTAGCCAATGCCGTCCTTTACTGTCTATTTTTCTGTGCGCGCCGCCTCCGTGGCATAACTGAGGAGGACCAAGAGACTGGGGAATTGGATGAACAGACAAGCAACGACTCACTTCTTCGCTCTGCGCGTATCGCCGGTCTTAAATGCGTCAACTCACTATTCCGCAATGCTCCCATGTTCGAATGGACACCCTACGCTGGCCCCATGGTTGCCGAGCTGATCTCTCCTCGTCTTGATAAACTACCTGCCGAATCGACCCAGGGCGTGTCTAACGTCATGCAGCTCGTCAGCACTTGGTCACAACTGCCCAAGGCTGCCATGTTCTTGGGAATCAACGACCAGCTGCTACCTAAGCTAATGGAGATTCTTGCTATCGAGAAGGCCAAGGATGAAGTCAAGGTCTTCTCTCTGGGAGTTGTTTGCAATTTGGTGAAGATAGCCAACATGCCAGCGATTGAATCTGAGTTCAATGAACTGGTTAAGACTGAGTTGATTGAGGCCAACCTAGATTGCACCCTAAAGCACATCACCATAGTGTTGGAGGGTTCTACTTCATCACATGATCTTTTGGAAGCTTGCGTTGACACCGTCATTGAAGTTTCGCCGTTTGTCGATGCTTCCCAAAACGTTCGTTCGGTTCTTGATATTGCGACACGTTTGCTGGGTCAACCCCCTCGTAAGGTCAACCCCCGCACTAAGGGAAAGATTCTACTTGTGCTTGAGAAGTTTGTTGCTCTCGAAGGTCCTCGTCTTCTTGATTCTTCTGGTTTGTCCGTTAAGATCCGTGAAGCACTGGCTAGCCTGTTTAGCTACTTTACAGATCGCGAGAACAGAGACTCACTCTGCCGTGTCCTCACTGTACTCGCTGAGAGCGATACAACTCTGGTCGAAACCGCTCAATTATGCACAGAGCTCAACACTTTTGCGGATGGTCTTTCTGACGAGCCTGACTATGATCGTCGACTAGCTGCTTTCAACGCTGTTGCCAAGGAAAGAGAGACCCCACTATCTGCCCACCAATGGCTTCCCATCTTGTACAACCTGTCCTTCTATCTCAAGTTCGACGAAGAGTATGGTATTCTAGCCTCTAACTCGGCTGACGGTATACGACGCTTCGTTGAGGACGTCGCTGCTACCGAAGAAGGTGAGGCTAAGACTGCCTACGAGGCCGAGCTCAAGGATATCGTGCTGCCCGCTATGTTCAGTGGTGCTCGCGAAGTATCCGAGACTGTTCGCCGCGAATGCTTACGTGTGATGGGCCACATGCTTGTTCACATTCCTGACTGGGAGCCTATTGCTGATCTGAAGGGTCTGCGTAAAATGGAAGAGGACACAACCGAACCTATCTTTTTCTTCAACATCCTGAGTCCCTCGACTGCCAAGCAACTAGAGGCTTTCGAGTTGCTTCGCACGGCTAACAAAGAGTGCGAAATTAGCAGCACCAACTTGAGCATGTTCTTTATCCCCCTACTAGAACACTTTATCTTTGGTCGTAGTGAGGGTCTTGACCCTGCCATGGGTTCCAATGCTAGTACTGTCGTGTCAGCACTAGCTCAATCTTTGGAATTCCGGCACTACCGCTCGATTTTGCTGCGGTACATCGGATACATCGAGAGCAAGCCTACTCTCCAGAAGCAGAATATTCGCCTGATGGGCAAGTTTGCCGATTCCCTTATGGCTGCTTGGAAGGAGCGTCCTCAGGCCTCGTCTGAAATGGAAATCGATAGTGAAGCTACGTCAGATATTCCTAAGAAGCTTCGTCTTTCATTGACCGTCCCAGACCAGGAAAAGATGAACAACGACATCATCAACAACTTCCTACCGCCTATGATGAAGCACTTGCACGAAAAGGACGAGAGCGAGGTTTCGTATCGTGTTCCTGTGGGTGTTATCGTTGTCAAGCTACTCGTTATTCTTCCCGAGTCGGAGATGGGCGCTCGTCTAGCTTCGGTTCTTACAGATATCTGCCACATTCTGCGCTCCAAGGCGTGGGAGTCGCGTGAGATGGCCCGTGATACTCTAGTCAAGATTGCCGTAGTTCTTGGCTCTAAATACTTTGGCTTCATCCTCAACGAACTGAAGGGTGCTCTCCAGCGCGGTTACCAACTGCATGTTCTCTCATACACCATGCACTCGTTGCTTTTGGCTGTCATCCCCGAATTTGGTCAAGGCAGTCTAGACTACTGTTTGTCAATTATGGTGACTATCATAATGGACGATATCTTTGGTGTCATTGGCCAGGAAAAGGATGCTGATGGATATACAACTACCATGAAGGAAATCAAGTCTAGTAAGAGTCAAGACTCCATGGAGCTTATTTCGAAGACTGCATCGATCACGCATCTGGTCGATCTTGTTGCTCCCATGCAACAAATGCTACTGCAAAAGGTCGATTTGAAGATTGTTCGCAAGATTGATTCTTTGCTGAGCCGTATCTCGGCCGGTCTCATCCAGAACTCGGCTGCAGAGAGTCGTGACAGCATGATATTCTGCTATGAAGTTATCAAAGAGGTCTATGCTAGTCAAAAGGTCGCCAAGCAGCCCAAGATTGACCCCAAGCTACGCCGCTATCTAATTGTCAAGGGTGCCAAGAAGAGTGATCGCGCCGCTACCACGAAGCATACGTACAAGTTGATCCGCTTCGCATTGGATCTGCTTCGCGCTGTTACTAAGCGCTTTGATAGTCTTCGCAACCCGACAAACCTCAGTGGCTTTATCCCAATTCTTGGTGACTCTATCGTTGATGGCGAGGAAGAGGTCAAGATTGCCGTGTTCAAGTTGCTGATTACTATCTCCAAGGTTCCTTTCTCGACTGCTGACGCTGCTGGTGTCTATAAAGTTGCTGCCAAGGAAGCCACGAAGACCATCAGCCAAGCCGCTTCTTCAACAACGGATGCTGCCCAGGCTGCTCTCAAATTCCTTTCGATCGTTCTTCGTGATCGCCCCGACATCGAGGTCCGTTCTGTTGCAATTGATGCCCTCACCGAGAAGCTCAAGGACGATCTTACCAATCCCCTTTACCGCCATGTGACTTTTAGTTTCCTACGCGCTGTTTTGGATCGCAAGGTTGAGACTGCTGCTGTATATGATATTCTCGATTACGTTGGCACTATTATGATCACCAATGAGGACAAAGATACTCGCGACTTGGCTCGTGGTGCCTTCTTCCAGTTCCTCAGAGACTACCCGCAAAAGAAGGCTCGTTGGGCCAAGCAAATGAGCTTCATCGTGTCAAACTTGCAGTACGAGCGCGAAGGTGGTCGTATTTCTGTCATGGAGATCATCCATCTACTTCTTCAAAAGTCAGCTGATGATTTTGTACAAGAGGTTGCTGGCACGTGCTTCCTCCCGTTAGTCATGGTCATGGCCAATGATGACTCGGAGAAGTGCCGTTTGGCAGCTGCTGAACTAGTCAAACAGATTTTCTGCCGTGCTGGCACCGAGCATACCACCACCTTTCTGGGTCTCCTACGCGGTTGGGCTTCCAAGCAACAAGAAAATCCTGCCGTGTTCTCGCTAGCTCTCAAGACTTTCAGCTTGTATTTCGAGACTGGACCGACCGCTGCCGAGAACAAGAAGGACTTGAAATTAGTACTCAAACATGTCCACAGCACGCTTCCCGTCGAGGGATCAGAAGCTACCGATATGGATATAGCTAATGTCGTCCTGGATCTTCTGCGCATCATCACTACACGCATTCCTCAATCCCTTCTTTCGCCTACTTGTGCTACTATTTGGGATGGTGCTAGTCGCTGGATGGTTCACCCCGAAAATGCCATCAAGTTGAACGCTGCTCGTTTGATGAGCCAGTATCTGATGGACTTTGCGGCCAACCACCGTACGGATTCAGATGTCATGAACGGCTCATATGGCCTACAGCTCAAGAAGGAGGATGTTGAGCACTTTGCTAGACTAGCCATGCGCATTCTCACAACCAGAGAAATGGAGGAGGCGTTGGCTACTGAGGCTGGTCAAATGCTCATCTTCTTAGGTCAGAGTCTAGCCCAAGCTGAAGGTACCAAGGCTAGCGATGACGAGATTGAAGATGACGATGAGGAAGTTGTCGACAAGCCTGGAGAAGAGGGAGAAAATGGCGGAGATGGGGACGAAGAGGAGGATGTTGCTTCTGCAGTGGAAGGCCCAATCATCGCTGAAGAGGACCCCGAGGCCCAAGACGACAGCATCGAAACCAAGTCTTTTGACCTTCACTTCCTGTTCAAAAAGCTCTCTTTTATTCTCCGTCGCGAATCTAGACCATCTGCCTTGGCCATCTACCCCAGGGTTGCCGCTATGGAGGTCCTCGAGACCCTGTGTCGTCGTGTAGCCATATATTCTCTACCGATCTATCTGAAGACTGTTCTCTTCCCTCTTCACCACCTTACAGACCGCTTCATCCCTACGCCTTTCAGCATCGACGAAGTGTTCAGGACCAAGCACGAGGGCATTCGTACGCGTGCACAGATTCTCATGGATCTACTGAAGAAGCGTGTCGGTGTTTCCGATTACACTAAGATGCTCCTCGAAGTCCGCGCAGAGGTTCGGCAGCGCAGAATGGAGAGAAAGGCGAAGAGAAAGATTGAGGCTGTTGCGCAGCCGGAGAAATATGGTCGTGATAAGCGGAAGAAGTTCGAGCGCAAGAAGGTCAAGAGACAGCAAAGAGGCCAGGATCACAAGGCCATGCGTCAAAGCTACAAGGGCTGGTAATGCCGGTTTTTTTTTTCACATATCATCGATTGGTTGCTCTTTTCTACTATATCGTTTTCCTTTGTATCCATATCTTAGTGCCGAAGCTTTTTTATATTTCTTTTTCCCGGTGGCTATAGCTTGCATTTTACGGCGTTTGTCTTATCTGTACATAAGGTTTGGGTTTCACTAAAAGCATTCTAATTATTTATCTACATTCAATTTTCGTATATCTTTGGGGTAGACTTTCTAAACTATTGCTAACGTATGTGCATACACTCTGAACTGACCGGAATTTGTTGGAGCATACTCTCAAGATACCTCTATCTCTATTTGATACACTCAAGGGCTGTCTCTTGTCAAATGTAAATTCAGAAATACAAAAATACTGAGTGACCTGCTGACATATCACTTTAGCAGGGCGAAAGAAATCTTACACGTTGGGCGCAGGCTCCAAAATCAAGTCGAAGAGCCCAACTGCTTCAACCTCGCAATGAACATAGCCCCATATCTAAATCAATCGCTTTTCATATATCTTGCCTTCATTCATTTTCATATTTTAACAGTCTATTTAGCTATTCCTTCTGCTACCATCGAGCATCTTCTTCTCTTCTCTTGTGTATTTCTCACGCCTCCCACTCTAGCCACAGGACACACCAACTCTCGACATGTCGCCTCCAAAGTGTCCTGGGAAGGACACCTACGAAATCGGCTGGATTTGCGCTTTATCTAAAGAACTTTCTGCCGCCAAGCTCATTCTGGATGAAAGGTTTGACAAACCCAAAGACCAGACCTCTACAAGTTCAACCAGTTACACCTATGGTCGTATTGGCGAACATCATGTTGTTTTGGCTTGCCTACCGTCAACCGGTCAAACCCATGCGACTGCAACTGCTGTCAACATGGCGCGTGCATTTCCTACATCTCTGCGATTCATACTTTTAGTGGGAATTGGTGCTGGAATTCCTTCCCCAAAACATGATATCCGGCTTGGTGATGTCGTGGTCGGTCAACCATCGGGTACATCTGGTGGGGTTATTCAATATGATGTTGGAAAGCTGCTCAATGACGGACTTTTTTTGAGACAAGGCCAGCTAAACGCCCCTCCGGAGATTTTACTATCAGCACTAAAAAACTTCGAATCTGAAACAGATATAGACGGCCCTGCTTTCCCGACGCATATTGATAAAGCACTATCATACAATGCAAGGGTTATGAGTACCTTTGGAAAACCAGCATCCAAAAGTGATAGACTATTCAGTTCAGATCGTATCCATACATACGATGCCCCGACTTGTGATTCCTGCCCCGAAGCATGGGAATTACCGAGAACAACACGCCAGAACGGCGACCCCCAGGTACACTACGGTATCATTGCGACTGGAAACTACGTGGTTCGAGATGCAACCAAGCGTGACCAACTTCAACGGGAGATTCAAGCTATATGTGTGGAAATGGAGGCTGCTGGCATAATCCAGCAATTCCCATGTCTTGTAATCAGAGGCATTTCAGATTATGCAGATAGCCATAAGCAGGATGAGTGGCATGGGTATGCCGCTCTTTCTGCTGCTGCCTATGCTAAAGAGCTCATAAGCTACGTGAACAAGAGTGGCATTGATAACATGGCACCGGCCTTGGAAGTTATTGGTATGTTATAATAAAGCCTCTTCCTCAACAAACTTACTTTGATAAGATTCTAATATTTGTATTGTTACAGAGGCCCTAGATAGAAACACTGATCGGATAATCAGCCAGAATGAAACTCTGTACAGCCGGAAAGTCGACAAGGAACAGGAAGACATATTATCAAAATGTCATCAGAGCCTTAAAACTGTTTCTTACCGGCGACAGAAAGATATGAACCCCAAAGCCTTGTATGGAACATGTCTCTGGGTCATTGGAAACAAGAAATTTACCAGCTGGCTCAACAACACTGGTAGCGACCTTCTTTTCATCTCTGCTGATCCAGGCTGTGGAAAGTCTGTCTTAAGCAGATTCCTCATTGACAGCCAATTAGTTGTTGATTCTTCACAATCCCCATCTTCCCCTGACACTTCACCTTCGATCTGCTATTTCTTCTTCAAAGATAATGAAGACCAAAACAGCCTTGCCACAGCTCTTTGTGCCATTTTACACCAACTGTTCAGCCAGCAACCCCATCTACGAAGACATGCCTTATCCCCATGGAGACAGAATGGAGATAAACTTCAGCATGAAGAGCACACCCTTTGGAAGATCTTGATGGGAGCTGTTGGTGATAAAGATTTTACCAACACCTTCCTTGTTATAGATGCCTTAGATGAGTGCACTCCTGGGGATCGATCTACATTGATTGATTTATCTTCTAAGTGGTTCAAGGGCACCAAAGATTCAAGACTCTCGCCCTGGTTGAAGATTTTGCTCACTAGTCGTCCTTACAAGGATATATGTGACAATTTCAGCTCGACTATTGAGACTTTTCCACAGATCTACCTTAATGGTGAAGAAGAGGATGGTCGAATGCAGACTGAAATCAATCTATTTGTACAATCACGTGTGGGCAAGCTGGATATAAACGACGATGTCCGTGAGCAGGTTGAAAAAATGCTTCTCGGCATGAAGAATCGTACATATCTATGGCTCGATCTCATGATAAAGCAAATTGAGATGATGTCAAGAAGACTTGGATTTGAAGTCAGTGATCTTGATTTAGTTCCTAATACTATCAATGAGGCCTACGAAAAGATTCTACAGCGAATTGAACCTTCCAATCTCTCTGAAGCCATTCTAATTTTTCAGATTATTGTTGGTGCACGACGACCACTGACAATTACAGAGATGGGAGTGGCACTGAATCTAAAGCTGAGACCTTCTGCTTGTATTCAAGACGCTATCAGTGATCCTAATTTCATCGAGAAGAAACTACGTGACTTATGTGGCCTGTTTGTCTTCGTCAAGGAATCGAGAGTTTATCTGATACATCAAACAGCGAAGGATTTCTTGTTGAACCCTACCATTCAGATACACAGTCAGCCTATTTTTTGTGTTCCAGAGATAACTGAAGAGCTCTTTTTCAATATTTTCCACGCATACCTATCGCTACCAGAAGTACAGAATGGTTTGGATACTCTGCTTTACAACCAACATAGTATTGTGCCGCTAGAGTTCTCAAACTATTTCATAGAGAATTGGTGTAGCCATATATGTCACATTCCTGAAATGGCAAAGGAAAGAGCTTCAATTTTGATAGAAAAGGGTGCCGACATCAACTTCGAGACATCTCAAGGTTGGACTGCCTTTAGCGAATGCTGTGAGAAGGGCCATCTTGATGTAGTTAAGCTCTTGGTCGAGAAGGGAGCTAGTGTCAATCATGAGTCCTCTACTGGTTGCACTGCTCTAGCACAATCTTGTTCCAATGGCCATCTTGATGTTGTTAAGTTCTTGATCGAGAAGGGAGCTAGTGTCAACCATGAGTCCTCTGACGGCTGGACTGTTCTTAGACATTCTTGTTCCAATGGCCATCTTGATGTTGTTAAGCTTTTGATCGAGAAGGGAGCTAGTCTCAATCATGAGTCCTCTACTGGTTGCACTGCTCTTAGACAATCTTGTTCCAATGGCCATCTTGATGTTGTTAAGTTCTTGGTCGAGAAGGGAGCTAGTGTCAATCATGAGTCCTCTGACGGCTGGACTGCTCTTATAGACTCTTGCGGTGAGGGCCATCTTGATGTTATTAAGTTCTTGATCGAGAAGGGAGCTAGTGTCAATCATGAGTCCTCTGACGGCTGGACTGCTCTAGCACAATCTTGTTCCAATGGCCATCTTGATGTTATTAAGTTCTTGATCGAGAAGGGAGCTAGTGTCAATCATGAGTCCTCTGACGGCTGGACTGCTCTAGCACAATCTTGTTCCAATGGCCATCTTGATGTTATTAAGCTCTTGGTCGAGAAGGGAGCTAGTGTCAATCATGAGTCCTCTGGCGGCTGGACTGCTCTTATAGACTCTTGCGGTAAGGGCCATCTGGATGTTGTTAAGCTCTTGGTCGAGAAGGGAGCTAGTGTCAATCATGAGTCCTCTGACGGCTGGACTGCTCTAGCACAATCTTGCGATGAGGGCCATCTGGATGTTGTTAAGTTCTTAATCGAGAAGGGAGCTAGTGTCAACCACGAGTCCTCTACTGGTTGCACTGCTCTTAGACAATCTTGTTTCGGAGGCCATCTTGATGTTGTTAAGTTCTTGGTCGAGAAGGGAGCTAGTGTCAATCATGAGTCCTCTATTGGTTGCACTGCTCTTAGACAATCTTGTTTCGGAGGCCATCTTGATGTTGTTAAGTTCTTGGTCGAGAAGGGAGCTAGTCTCAATCATGAGTCCTCTGACGGCTGGACTGTTCTTAGACATTCTTGTTCCAATGGCCATCTTGATGTTGTTAAGTTCTTGGTCGAGAAGGGAGCTAGTGTCAATCATGAGTCCTCTGACGGCTGGACTGCTCTAGCACAATCTTGTTCCAATGGCCATCTTGATGTTGTTAAGTTCTTGATCGAGAAGGGAGCTAGTGTCAATCATGAGTCCTCTGACGGCTGGACTGCTCTAGCACAATCTTGTTCCAATGGCCATCTTGATGTTATTAAGTTCTTGATCGAGAAGGGAGCTAGTGTCAATCATGAGTCCTCTGACGGCTGGACTGCTCTAGCACAATCTTGTTCCAATGGCCATCTTGATGTTATTAAGCTCTTGGTCGAGAAGGGAGCTAGTGTCAATCATGAGTCCTCTGGCGGCTGGACTGCTCTTATAGACTCTTGCGGTAAGGGCCATCTGGATGTTGTTAAGCTCTTGGTCGAGAAGGGAGCTAGTGTCAATCATGAGTCCTCTGACGGCTGGACTGCTCTAGCACAATCTTGCGATGAGGGCCATCTGGATGTTGTTAAGTTCTTAATCGAGAAGGGAGCTAGTGTCAACCACGAGTCCTCTACTGGTTGCACTGCTCTTAGACAATCTTGTTTCGGAGGCCATCTTGATGTTGTTAAGTTCTTGGTCGAGAAGGGAGCTAGTGTCAATCATGAGTCCTCTATTGGTTGCACTGCTCTTAGACAATCTTGTTTCGGAGGCCATCTTGATGTTGTTAAGTTCTTGGTCGAGAAGGGAGCTAGTCTCAATCATGAGTCCTCTGACGGCTGGACTGTTCTTAGACATTCTTGTTCCAATGGCCATCTTGATGTTGTTAAGTTCTTGGTCGAGAAGGGAGCTAGTGTCAATCATGAGTCCTCTGACGGCTGGACTGCTCTAGCACAATCTTGTTCCAATGGCCATCTTGATGTTGTTAAGTTCTTGATCGAGAAGGGAGCTAGTGTCAATCATGAGTCCTCTGACGGGTGGACTGCTCTAGCACAATCTTGTTCCAATGGCCATCTTGATGTTATTAAGCTCTTGGTCGAGAAGGGAGCTAGTGTCAATCATGAGTCCTCTGGCGGCTGGACTGCTCTTATAGACTCTTGCGGTGAGGGCCATCTTGATGTTATTAAGTTCTTGATCGAGAAGGGAGCTAGTGTCAATCATGAGTCCTCTGACGGCTGGACTGCTCTAGCACAATCTTGCGATGAGGGCCATCTGGATGTTGTTAAGTTCTTAATCGAGAAGGGAGCTAGTGTCAACCACGAGTCCTCTACTGGTTGCACTGCTCTTAGACAATCTTGTTTCGGAGGCCATCTTGATGTTGTTAAGTTCTTGGTCGAGAAGGGAGCTAGTGTCAATCATGAGTCCTCTATTGGTTGCACTGCTCTTAGACAATCTTGTTTCGGAGGCCATCTTGATGTTGTTAAGTTCTTGGTCGAGAAGGGAGCTAGTCTCAATCATGAGTCCTCTGACGGCTGGACTGTTCTTAGACATTCTTGTTCCAATGGCCATCTTGATGTTGTTAAGTTCTTGGTCGAGAAGGGAGCTAGTGTCAATCATGAGTCCTCTGACGGCTGGACTGCTCTAGCACAATCTTGTTCCAATGGCCATCTTGATGTTGTTAAGTTCTTGATCGAGAAGGGAGCTAGTGTCAATCATGAGTCCTCTGACGGGTGGACTGCTCTAGCACAATCTTGTTCCAATGGCCATCTTGATGTTATTAAGCTCTTGGTCGAGAAGGGAGCTAGTGTCAATCATGAGTCCTCTGGCGGCTGGACTGCTCTTATAGACTCTTGCGGTGAGGGCCATCTTGATGTTATTAAGTTCTTGATCGAGAAGGGAGCTAGTGTCAATCATGAGTCCTCTGACGGCTGGACTGCTCTAGCACAATCTTGTTCCAATGGCCATCTTGATGTTATTAAGTTCTTGATCGAGAAGGGAGCTAGTGTCAATCATGAGTCCTCTGACGGCTGGACTGCTCTAGCACAATCTTGTTCCAATGGCCATCTTGATGTTATTAAGCTCTTGGTCGAGAAGGGAGCTAGTGTCAATCATGAGTCCTCTGGCGGCTGGACTGCTCTTATAGACTCTTGCGGTGAGGGCCATCTGGATGTTGTTAAGCTCTTGGTCGAGAAGGGAGCTAGTGTCAATCATGAGTCCTCTGACGGCTGGACTGCTCTAGCACAATCTTGCGATGAGGGCCATCTGGATGTTGTTAAGTTCTTAATCGAGAAGGGAGCTAGTGTCAACCACGAGTCCTCTACTGGTTGCACTGCTCTTAGACAATCTTGTTTCGGAGGCCATCTTGATGTTGTTAAGTTCTTGGTCGAGAAGGGAGCTAGTGTCAATCATGAGTCCTCTATTGGTTGCACTGCTCTTAGACAATCTTGTTTCGGAGGCCATCTTGATGTTGTTAAGTTCTTGGTCGAGAAGGGAGCTAGTCTCAATCATGAGTCCTCTGACGGCTGGACTGTTCTTAGACATTCTTGTTCCAATGGCCATCTTGATGTTGTTAAGTTCTTGGTCGAGAAGGGAGCTAGTGTCAATCATGAGTCCTCTGACGGCTGGACTGCTCTAGCACAATCTTGTTCCAATGGCCATCTTGATGTTGTTAAGTTCTTGATCGAGAAGGGAGCTAGTGTCAATCATGAGTCCTCTGACGGCTGGACTGCTCTAGCACAATCTTGTTCCAATGGCCATCTTGATGTTATTAAGCTCTTGGTCGAGAAGGGAGCTAGTGTCAATCATGAGTCCTCTGGCGGCTGGACTGCTCTTATAGACTCTTGCGGTGAGGGCCATCTTGATGTTATTAAGTTCTTGATCGAGAAGGGAGCTAGTGTCAATCATGAGTCCTCTGACGGCTGGACTGCTCTAGCACAATCTTGTTCCAATGGCCATCTTGATGTTATTAAGCTCTTGGACGAGAAGGGAGCTAGTGTCAATCATGAGTCCTCTATTGGTTGCACTGCTCTTAGACAATCTTGTTTCGGAGGCCATCTTGATGTTATTAAGTTCTTGATCGAGAAGGGAGCTAGTGTCAATCATGAGTCCTCTGACGGCTGGACTGCTCTAGCACAATCTTGTTCCAATGGCCATCTTGATGTTATTAAGCTCTTGGTCGAGAAGGGAGCTAGTGTCAATCATGAGTCCTCTGGCGGCTGGACTGCTCTTATAGACTCTTGCGGTGAGGGCCATCTGGATGTTGTTAAGCTCTTGGTCGAGAAGGGAGCTAGTGTCAATCATGAGTCCTCTGACGGCTGGACTGCTCTAGCACAATCTTGTTCCAATGGCCATCTTGATGTTATTAAGTTCTTGATCGAGAAGGGAGCTAGTGTCAATCATGAGTCCTCTGACGGCTGGACTGCTCTAGCACAATCTTGTTCCAATGGCCATCTTGATGTTATTAAGTTCTTGATCGAGAAGGGAGCTAGTGTCAATCATGAGTCCTCTGACGGCTGGACTGCTCTAGCACAATCTTGTTCCAATGGCCATCTTGATGTTATTAAGCTCTTGGTCGAGAAGGGAGCTAGTGTCAATCATGAGTCCTCTGGCGGCTGGACTGCTCTTATAGACTCTTGCGGTGAGGGCCATCTGGATGTTGTTAAGCTCTTGGTCGAGAAGGGAGCTAGTGTCAATCATGAGTCCTCTGACGGCTGGACTGCTCTAGCACAATCTTGCGATGAGGGCCATCTGGATGTTGTTAAGTTCTTAATCGAGAAGGGAGCTAGTGTCAACCACGAGTCCTCTACTGGTTGCACTGCTCTTAGACAATCTTGTTTCGGAGGCCATCTTGATGTTGTTAAGTTCTTGGTCGAGAAGGGAGCTAGTGTCAATCATGAGTCCTCTATTGGTTGCACTGCTCTTAGACAATCTTGTTTCGGAGGCCATCTTGATGTTGTTAAGTTCTTGGTCGAGAAGGGAGCTAGTCTCAATCATGAGTCCTCTGACGGCTGGACTGTTCTTAGACATTCTTGTTCCAATGGCCATCTTGATGTTGTTAAGTTCTTGGTCGAGAAGGGAGCTAGTGTCAATCATGAGTCCTCTGACGGCTGGACTGCTCTAGCACAATCTTGTTCCAATGGCCATCTTGATGTTGTTAAGTTCTTGATCGAGAAGGGAGCTAGTGTCAATCATGAGTCCTCTGACGGCTGGACTGCTCTAGCACAATCTTGTTCCAATGGCCATCTTGATGTTATTAAGCTCTTGGTCGAGAAGGGAGCTAGTGTCAATCATGAGTCCTCTGGCGGCTGGACTGCTCTTATAGACTCTTGCGGTGAGGGCCATCTTGATGTTATTAAGTTCTTGATCGAGAAGGGAGCTAGTGTCAATCATGAGTCCTCTGACGGCTGGACTGCTCTAGCACAATCTTGTTCCAATGGCCATCTTGATGTTATTAAGCTCTTGGACGAGAAGGGAGCTAGTGTCAATCATGAGTCCTCTATTGGTTGCACTGCTCTTAGACAATCTTGTTTCGGAGGCCATCTTGATGTTATTAAGTTCTTGATCGAGAAGGGAGCTAGTGTCAATCATGAGTCCTCTGACGGCTGGACTGCTCTAGCACAATCTTGTTCCAATGGCCATCTTGATGTTATTAAGCTCTTGGTCGAGAAGGGAGCTAGTGTCAATCATGAGTCCTCTGGCGGCTGGACTGCTCTTATAGACTCTTGCGGTGAGGGCCATCTTGATGTTGTTAAGCTCTTGGTCGAGAAGGGAGCTAGTGTCAATCATGAGTCCTCTGACGGCTGGACTGCTCTAGCACAATCTTGTTCCAATGGCCATCTTGATGTTATTAAGTTCTTGATCGAGAAGGGAGCTAGTGTCAATCATGAGTCCTCTGACGGCTGGACTGCTCTTAGACAATCTTGTTCCAATGGCCATCTTGATGTTATTAAGCTCTTGGTCGAGAAGGGAGCTAGTGTCAATCATGAGTCCTCTGGCGGCTGGACTGCTCTTAGACAATCTTGTTTCGGAGGCCATCTTGATGTTGTTAAGTTCTTGGTCGAGAAGGGAGCTAGTGTCAATCATGAGTCCTCTGACGGTTGCACTGCTCTCAGACAATCTTGTAATGAGGGCCATCTTGATGTTGTTAAGCTCTTGATCGAGAAGGGAGCTAGTGTCAATCATGAGTCCTCTATTGGTTGCACTGCTCTTAGACAATCTTGTTTCGGAGGCCATCTTGATGTTGTTAAGTTCTTGGTCGAGAAGGGAGCTAGTGTCAATCATGAGTCCTCTGACGGCTGGACTGCTCTCATAGAATCTTGCGATGAGGGCCATCTTGATGTTGTTAAGCTTTTGATCGAGAAGGGAGCTAGTGTCAATCATGAGTCCTCTATTGGTTGCACTGCTCTTAGACAATCTTGTTTCGGAGGCCATCTTGATGTTGTTAAGTTCTTGGTCGAGAAGGGAGCTAGTGTCAATCATGAGTCCTCTACTGGTTGCACTGCTCTTAGACAATCTTGTTCCAATGGCCATCTTGATGTTGTTAAGTTCTTGGTCGAGAAGGGAGCTAGTGTCAATCATGATTCCTCTACTGGTTGGATCAAGGTAAAATGTTTGTGCTATCATGATCACATTAATGTTACCAATTTCTTCATTGAGCAGGAAGTTCATACAAATCATGATACCTTTGAAGGTTGGACGACTATTTTATCACCTTGTTCTAAACATCATTTAGAGGTGATCAAATCCATGCTTGAACGGAGAGTTAACGTTTCTCAACCTTATTCCCAAAACTGATCTGAGGCGTCACCTCCCTTCCTCTCGCTTCGTTACATATTTCATCGTTAGTCTATAATCCTCTATTTTATGCTGATCATGGCAAGGACATATCGTTATTATGTTTCTATAATTTCAGACCTCCCTCCCTTGCCTTGAGGTTGGCCTTGTTCGTTTTGAATGGGTCTATCATAATTCAGATGTTGTTGGCTTTCTTGTCCTTCCGTTATTTTTCGCTATCAAAACTTCAGCACCTCTTTATTTAGTTTTCATGCCACATTTCTTCATCCACTAGAATCCCATACCGAAATTTATCTCATTGACATTCTTGTTCGTTTTGTTTCCCTTCCAAAGAAGATCTTGCCTCTCTCTGCTATTAGCCGACTCTCGTTCTATCCTTCTCTTGGTCTTCATACTAAATACATATTTCCCAACGGTTTCACGGCAAATCTTCATATTGCTACTCTCTGTGATACTCACCAGTGGCTAATTAAGATTTCGATAGCAAGATCCATGATTGCCCGCTGTAAAAGTACTCAATAGATATTGATGCAAGCAACAACCATCATCGGACAATATGGTGAATATGTATATGTAAATCATCTACGTGAGACTGACCCTAAGATTGACTTTAAATAATGACTACTAGTTACAAAGCTATAAATCGACAGAAAAAATAGAAATGATGAGCATTAGTGAAGATACAAGATTCAAATAGATGTATCTGTACATGTAGTAGTACCATGACAAAAAGAAGCAAGTACTGTTTTTACGAGATAACAGTTGGTAGATGTTAAAACATAAACTTAAAGTTAAACCTATTATAAGTAGGCAATATAACTAATCACTCGCTTATAACAAAACCAAAACAATCGAAATAGTCCAATTGCCTTCAATTGATAACATCTTTAACCATAGTGTTACACATTAAATGATGCATAGCGATGTTTAGCGTCAGTCATGTCAATAAAATACACATACTGGGGCAGAAATTCGGACTGTATACGGCTAGAACAAAACAAGAAGTGAGATTAGTATAAATTAAGTGTATCAATTTAACATATTCATAGCTCTATAGCTCCATAAGATAAATGAATTAAAAAATAATTAAAATAATTAAAATAAAATAAAAAAATATCTTCATAGCTCTATAGCTCCATAAGATTATTGAATTAAAAATAAAAAAGTGTATCAATTTAAGTGAGACGCTATACCCTATGCCTCTATCTGCAAATATGATATGATCTGACACTTCTACTAACTAATCGTACACCGCTCGGAATGAGAAAATCATATTTCATTTACATCTTGTCGTCTCCCATGAACTCAATGTCGCCATTCTCGTCCAACACTCCCTTCTTGATCTTTTCTCCCTTCTCACGCATTATATCTTCGATTGTGACCTGTTTATCTCCGAATATATTCAAGTGGTCGCTAATAACATGGCGGCTCTTGCAGTCCGGGCACGCAATGAGCACCGAGCCATGATGATAGCCCTGTTTGGAGATGACGTGCGTCGAGCGGTGTTCGCATGGCACACAAGTAAAAGACAGCTGATAGTGCGGCTCTTGGAGCTTTCGTGCTAAGACCTCGCTATAGTCGTCATCTGCAAAAGATGGTACTTCGAACGAGCCTGGAGCGCCAGGGCTACTATGGGTTGACGGTGTAGTAGAGACAGTGGGAGATGTAGAGGGTGGCCGGTCGAATGCAGACGATGAGAACCGTAGATTGCGACAGCTTGCAGATAGAACGGAAGGGTTTTTTTGTGTGTTGGAAGGACTGGGTCGTGATAATTGTCTAGTGGGACGTTGAAAGGCATTATTTAAGGCAAAACGCATTAACGGACGCGAACGGAATGCCATGACTGGTGGAAGTATATGCGGAGATTCGTTCGAGTGATGGTAGATACAAAGATATCTTTAACTATGGTGTTACTAGCTCCAGACTATAGATAGATTGTGATTAAGGGAAGAGTTCAGTTTAGCAAGTCGAAATTTTCTTCAAAAACAAATTAAGTAGATTATGACGTTGTAAATAAGACAAAAGTTTCTAAAGCTTTTAACACCTTAAGTCAAGTCAATAAGGCAGGCAAAAGTTGTCGGTCGGTAGCCTATTTGAGACACCGCATTTCTTCTGCCGCATCTACGAAAAATCCCTGCTGAGCAAGCCAAAATTGTGAACAAAAACCCGGCAGAAACAAAGGCGGTGTGGTGTCCCTTTGACTTAGTTTTAGTGTAAATAGCATTTCTCTTAGGCAAGCACTAATGAACACGGCCCCCACTCTCTCTTGCAATAACGAAGGTTCTGTATAGTAAGTACCAATTTTGAGTATCTATCAGAAAAGCTTCACATATTCTTTATCTTAAACGAAGGTTATTACTTCTTAGCACTCTATTTTTCCCACCCATTTTTTTATGTCCTTAGTTCCGCCCTTTTTATTTCAGCCTTGCACTTGCGTAACTAATTTCTCGAATCTTCAGCCTTCACAACTTTTCTATCTGAACACTTTCAATAGAATACATTTTGTTTTTGTCTGACCTTGTTTGTCCATGCTAGAAACAACGTTTTGGCATAAAAGTCGCTACTTATCTTGCGTCACTTGCCCCATATTGATCAACTTCCTAATCCCCGCTCACTCTACCGATTCGGAAATCGTGCAGCACTCAAGATTCCGAGTCGCCCATCTGGAAAGTTATCTTTCCTCCAAATTCCATCAGACTCGATTGTCAAGTTCCTAGTTTTTGACACCCCAAGCTCTACAAAATACCGAGATTTCTTTCTTTGTAACTAAGTATTCTGAAGCTTCACAAGGCTACATCCCTTTCTAAAGATATAGGTTCCACCAAGCTAAGCCATAGTCACAATTCAAGTGCTATTTGCCTTGCAGTACCATATTTCTCAACTAAACAAGCTATCTTGAAATCATGTTGTCTGGACGCTCAAACAACAGTCGGGTAGTCCCTGTCAAAATCAAAGTCCCAGGCTATCGTGGAAGATATAATGTAAGTATCATCGTTGATAAAACCGACCACCGGATATCTCAATCCAACATCAAACGATTTACTAATTGCAACTATTCAACCGGTGTCAGATACCTCCCCGCATGTCCGATTTTGATGGTCCGTGGGAGATTTTGAAGACCGCATTTCTTAGTATTCATCGCCGTGAATCGTCGGAACTTGTGTTTGAGGAGCTCTACCGCCATGTCTATAACATCACCATTCAACGAGCAGCTTCACGGCTTTATGAAAATATCCTTGCGCTCGAACTAGATTGGCTTCAAACCGAGGTTATCTTAGATTTCAAAAGTCGTATTTCAAAAAATATCGTAGCCCACGTTTTCGAGGGACTAGGCTCTAAACTTGAACGAGCGACCCAAGGCACAAAGTTCATCTCCATCTTGAAGGAGTTTTGGACAGAGCATCGAACCTCCATGAACATGGTTGCTGATGTTTGTATGTACCTTGATCGGGGATATACTCGGGACAATGAGAAACCTCTAGTCTTTGACGCTACCATCGCCATGTTCAGAAAACATGTCCTCTATTCAAAGATTGATGGCAAGCCAATAGTTGATATTGCCATAGCTTCAATTCTTCAGTTGATCGAGTGGGAACGAAGAGGCGAATGCATTGATCGTCAAGCCATCAGCGGGTGTATCAATATGCTCGAGGGTCATGTTGAAGATGAACACAAGGCAGATTCTAGACGCCTCTATGCCGTTTACTTCGAGCCAGAGCTTGTGGAACAAAGCATCCTATTTTATCAGGAAGAGTGCCAGACGCTTCTCGCCCAGCGTGATACCATGGCGTGGGCTCGCAAGTGTCACCAGCGTCTTGAAGAAGAAGAGAGTCGTTGTAAAACCTACCTGCAAGAATCTAGTATACAGCCGTTGCTAGAAGTTATCAAGGAGCATCTCATCAATAGTCACTTAGCTGAGTTTGTAGCGCTGGACAACACTGGTCTCGAAGCCATGATTGACCGGATGGATCTCGAAGGCGTCAAACTTCTGCACGACCTAGAAAGCATTGTGAACAAAGATACGCCGATCTTCACTCAATGTTTCTATAAAAAGGTTTCAAATGCAGGCCATGAAATTGAGACAACCCATAATCAGGAAATCGCAGCTTCTGATGACAAAGGCAACGCCAAGCCATCTCAAAACGCCAACAGCCAACCGACAACATCACACGCGAAGACATGGGTGGAAAAAATCATGGCCTTTAACAAGAAAGTGCAAACACTAGTGACTGAATGCTGTAGTAGTCATGTGGCAGTGGTATCAGGCGTCAGTCGGGGCTTTTCTGATTTTATCAACAAATTCGACTCCTGTGCAGAATACATTGCACTTTATGTCGACGAAAGCTTCCGCACCGGCATTCGTGGGAAAGACGAGTCAGAAATTCACGAACTCCTCGCATCGATAGTGAATATCATCCTTTATCTCAACGACAAGGATTTATTCGAGCAGTACTACCAGAAGCACCTCTCCCGACGTTTGTTGTTCAAGAAGTACGAGAGCATCGACACCGAGAAGCTTATGGTTTCTCGTTTAAAAGATGTTCTAGGCAAGAACTACACTTTGAAGTTCGAGCATATGTTTAACGATCTCGAGATATCTACCGAGTATACTTCGAAGATTCGTGCCACTCAAGAGTCATCTGATCCAAACGGCATTGAGGTTTCTGCCACGTTCTTGACGACCGGTTTCTGGCCAACTGATATCCTCGGCCAAACAAAAAAGATTGGCACCGAGGATCAACTAATCGTTTGTCAATGGCCTGCGTCTGTACAGCCTGCCATCGAAAGAATTGAATGCTTCTATAACGACCGTCACATAGGCCGTGTACTTACGTGGATCGGTGCTCTAGGTCATGCCGATATCAAGTGTACCTTTCCGGCAATCCCCGGCGGCTCTGGTCCTGTCACAAAGGAGCGGCGCTACGAATTGAGCGTCACCGTCTACGGAATGATTGTTCTCGACCTATTCAACCACATTTCGCATGACGAGTCATTGACTCTCCAACAGATAGAGGAAAGCACCAACATCCCTCACCGTGATCTTGCCTGGACACTCATGTCACTGTATGTATCGCCAAAATGTCGAATCTTGCTCAAAGAGCCTCCGACAAAAAATCCGAAGGCGACAGACAAGTTCATGTTCAACAAGTCTTTCGTCAGCAAGACATTCCGTATCAAAGCGCCTGCCTTGGTGGCCACTTCAAAGGTTGAGAATGACTCAGAACGCAAAGACACTCAAGCTAAAGCGGTCGAGATGCGTCGCCACATGATTGATGCCACCATCGTCCGTATATTAAAGTCAGTATACTACTTTCACTATTTCATCCGTAATCGAGCTGGATAAACTAACAAAATATCTTTTAGGCAACGCAAAGTTTTTGGTCACTCCGCCCTCATCGCAGAAGTTGTCAAAATCATGGCTGCTCGCTTCAAGCCGGATGTCTCACTTATTAAAAAGCGCATTGAGGATCTCATATCTAGAGATTACATGGAACGAGTCGAAGAATCTTCGGTCCCAACATATCGTTACCTCGCCTAAGGCTAATTAGCCATGTTAAGTTGCGACTCTTATTTTCCCTCCTCATGTTAATAAATTACTATGCTTGGTGTCTCTATCCATCACTACTTGGTCAGCTATCATTAAAATATGGCATGTCGTCTTAATTTGTCCCATTATCAACATTATGATTTATCTTCATAGCTCTATAGCTCCATAAGATAAATGAATTAAAAAAAAAAAAAAAAAAAACTTTATGATTTACCTTGTTTTATCTCTCTATCAGCCGGTCATTAGTATTATATTCAGAACTATGCGAATTATCACTTTGTAGGTCTTTCTTTTTATATCCTCAATCATATAATAATGAGGCGTGCTAAATTTATTGTATGTGCAATATTTGTTAAGCCTGACTTTTTCCATCATTATTCTTCCTGGTTCATAGAAAGTTATCTACAAGTATTTATTTATTTATTTATCGTTTTACGTCTTTATGTGGATCACGTGGATCCAACCCTAGTGGATCGTTAGACGTCGAGAAACCCTAATGGTCCTCGAAGATCCCCCCATAGTGGAGGTCCGAACTAAAACTAAAAAAGCAAAACAGAAAACACAGAAAGCAAAAAACAAATTTCGCATGGTGGAAGCAGTGGAGAATACAAGCAGCGCTAACCTGGCTAAACTTGTTTCTTCACTGTCCACCTAGCAGGTTGTTTGAGACACAGAGGAAAAGACCAGAGTGCTCAGGGTGCGAGGGAGATGCTCAAGGAGACAACTATCGCGAGGTCGGTGTCGGGGGATCGGGAGGAGGTCAAGCAGCATTAAGCTAAACTTTCTTCACAGCCGTACCCCTGGTTGGTTGTTGGAAAACACAGTGGAAACCCAAAGTGTTTTCATTGTGAGGGAGCGACTCAATGAGAAGCTATCACAATTTGTTTTGGCATGATCAAATGAAGTGCAAAGCACAACAAAAGAAGAGCCGGAAATGTCGGGCAACTGGAACCTTCAAAGTGTTGCCCTCCGAGTGTGAGTGTGAATTCCTGAGCAGCGGAGATGAGGCTCGGGAGACCAGCGATCGCGAAAAGTGTAGAGAAAAGGGGGTGAGCGATCGTTGGTGAGAATTACCCTCGAGAGAGGAAGAAACGGGCTCAAGGCCTCACAAAACGGAGCATCATGAAATAAATCAATAAATGCGAGAGAATGGACAGCGACATTGGTGATATGTGCTGGTCGCTCTTAAAAACCGACAACGAAGGGGAATTTTTCGTCTTTGGACAAAGGAGGAGGCACCGAAAACTCAAAGGTACCCCCCCGATCTACAAGTATTTGAGAATCCAATTCCGAATGTTGACTATACTCCAACCCTAAGATGTACATATACATATCACGTGCTATGACGCTCATACTAGCCAAGGAGGGAAGCGAAAAGCGCCTTGACGTGGTCGCTTGTTGTTGCCTTTCTCAACAGGCATAGCCGGCTTTTTACCGCAAGTTGGTAATTGGTGTTGACTAGTTATCAAGAGTTATTCATCGACATTTACTTGAATATACTATAGTGATCATGTAAAATGAAGTTTTATGAATATATCTCAATAGAGATAAGACGTATTTGATTTTCGATGTACCTTAAATATGAATTTGAGAGGGAAGTTCATTCATGTTTGTTGTCTTGAAAATAACAGTTAACGGACTCCTGCTTAGTAAGGTAGGCGGAGGTGGATTCTACAAGAGCCTCAAGACGATTTTGGAGTCCGCCAGTTCAAGGCAGATATGTAGTTATGATTGTTTTGTATCGTTACGACGGATGGAGATAAAATAGTTTGTACGCTACATCTTAAAGAAAGTGAGATATATTATAAAGCCATGATTTTCATACTTTTCCATAATGCCAAGATTCCAGCCTTTTTGAAGCTCATTTGTTGTTTCAAGAGGAAACGGAACGACCAAACAAGGCCAAGAGATAGAATGAAGGATTTCCAGCTTCCATTTCCCCCCAATTAGATAAACATTTTCGCTTGGTTCTTTTTTTTTTGCTCAATTTTTACTAAAACTTTATTCGTTCTTTCTGTTGTCTTGAAGCCCTTTTCATGAAACGAAAAATCCCAGGCTACGTTCCCTTTTAAAGACTCCTGTCTTTCCGAATCGCAATTTTTGTCTTTATTCTTTTCTATTCTACCGATATTTTTTTGGTTGCCTTTCACATTCACAATGGCTGCTGTCATCAAGGCCCTGAACGCAAAGATCCGGTCCAACCCCGTTCTGGACTACGTCTGCTCAACGCGTGAGTCTTTTCCCATCTAGAACTTTAACCAGAGTCTTCAAACATCACATCCAAAAGCCCGCAATCGATATGATCAAAATGACTGTTTATCTTTTGGTTATCGTCCTCTTCCTTATCGGGAAGCTTCGATCTTAGCCCAAATCATGCGACACCTGCCAACCGCTCGAATACTTCGAACATATCGATATCTCGATTCTTCTATACCAAACGAACCAGAAGCTAGCTTAAGCGCTTTGATACATGCTTTGCTCTACTGGAAGCGTAAAATGAGCTCTCTTGGGACAAGCTCCAGGTCGGACTCTGTATAACACAACAAGCAACGAGAAGACGATTATGAATATCACAAAAGCTCTATCACCGACATCGGCACTTGAGAAGTTTGCCATATTCTTGCGCATTCGTATATTTTCCGTCATTATATCTCTGTTGCAGTTGACCGGCTCAGTTTATATGCCGGACTTTGCAACCGGAGTTTGGAAAACAAGGCCGGCTAGCATCGTTTACCAATGGTTGTTGGTATATTATTATATTTTCCCCAAGAATACTACCTTGTATTCTTGCCCCGGAATATCGTTTTCCGCGAATACCATCATCGTGCTAGGGGAATAATTAGACCATATCGAGACTTGGAGAGAGATAATCATTACCGAGTGAGCACCAGCGAACAAATCAGTTCGGGATACCGATGATTCTGCTAAGCTTATCTATGAAGATAATCAAGAATCGGAAAAAAGAGATATGGCAGCGATCATATCATTAGTTGCGGGCTGCTGGATTTTGGAGACTCAAGCATATCTTGTGTATTTTTGCATCGGATTATTGTATTTGCTAACGGTGTTTTTTTTTCTATTAGATTTCTGGGGTCCCGTCTCTAACTTTGGTATTCCCGTCGCCGCCGTCCTTGATACACAAAAGGATGCTTCTCTGTAAGTTTCCCTGTTTCCATTGACAAGTCCTTTCAAGCTGGTGTTGTAAGACATGCTATCTTGGATTTACCCAAATCTCTGGTTTATTATGACATCCTAGGAGACCGTTCTCAAACTAATGATTGCTCTCAACAATAGAATCTCTGGCCAGATGACTGGTGCTCTGGTTGTCTACTCGTGCGTGTTTATGCGTTACGCTCTGGCTGTTTCTCCTCGGAACTTCCTACTGTTCGGTTGTCACTTTATCAACGAGGGTGCCCAGCTAACTCAGGGTTACCGTTACCTGGATTACCACTACTGGGGCAGTAAGGAGAGAGCCTTAACCAAGGCTAGCACCGATGCTATCACTCCCAAGGCGTGAAGAAGATATTGGAGTAATATCATGATGAAAAACATATCAATACCCACACAATCATTTCTTTCACGAATCAAAGACCTTTGTATCAAATAATCCTTCTGCATGAGGGGACATGTCGAATGGTATGATGGGGCTTTACTGAGTTGAGCTCACTCGAAACACAGTTTGGTGTGGCGAAGTGTATACTAGCGGCATAAATCATTTTCGCTCTTTCATATATTGTTTTCTATTTCAGTCACATTCGCAAAGACATACCCCCTAATCGTTTATGCAATGAATACTTTCGGTCGATGTTTATCTTTGCTTCTGTATCAAGACCATATACTCAATCCTTATTAGAATAGTAAGCTTGCTTGAACCTCGTAGCGCAAAGTTTCCATGAAAACGATAAGTTTCAACACTTGATGGGAATGGAAACCAGACTACAGTTGATTGAGCACCACCAACTATCCCACCATACATAAGCGCCAGTGACTGGGTGATATTACCCGGTGTCGTTATGAGTATTCAGCTATATGCTGCATTTTACCTTGACCTTTTCATCGGATTATAGATTGACAACTATCTCTTATTAAGGGTAAAAGATACAAGGCCACTTCTGTATAGTAGGCTGTAACGGTAGGTCTGAGTATGTAAGATTGGCCGTGTTATCATCCTGATGTAGAGTCTTCAAGCGAGAGCTTCTACACGAAAGATATTAGACTTCCGTTTCGAATTTAAAGTAGGCGAAGCATGAGGGTGTATATCGCGATAGAAGGGCAAGAAATGCCGGGATGGCGTAGACTCGGACAAGAGTTGTAGACACGAATAGAGTGTGAAATCAGAACGGCAGAAGTCGCATGCGCATTACAGGGCACTCGAGCCTCAAGGCAGCATCACAGAATCTTGGCAGGTATACGTGAAGCCATGGATACGACTTCAAAGGATACAGTGGCAGATGGTAGATAAGGTAGTAAATACAACATGAGCCTCATATGGACTCAAATTAGCTTATGCAGCCTTGTATAAGAGAAAGGCAAAGCGGGAGGGAAAGAAAGAGTACACATGAACAGGAAAGGTTGGTCTACTGCCATTTATATAGTAACTTCCAGAGCCCGGATGAAATGACCGAAATATCATACTGGCTATTTTGTTACAGCCCGACCATCGTAAAAAAAAAAACCCAGAATAAAAAAAGAATAAAGTTGCTTAAACTATAACGATCATGCCTCGAAAAGTGGGGATTAGATCTAACCCTAGACACTATACAAAGACACTCTTGTGTACCTGCCGTACATCTGATTGTTTGATATTCCAGTCTTGGCAGCTCCGTATCCTCTGTTATTGTATCTTCAATACCTACGAGAGAAACCAGAAAAAAATTAGGGCCGAGCAGACTCTTTGAATGGGTTAGATCTCATTTTAATATCACAACCGACAGTAAAATAGTAGCTCAAAAAGGCAACTTAGCATATATATGTATTTGCCTGCTACTGATCAACAACATGCTAAAATCCGACTTAATGGTAAAGCCACGACATAGATCATATCAACACGCCTACTCTGCTCCCCTTAGCTTCTTTACTCAGCCAATCTTTCGTTCTGAATCAAGGCATTAGCTATCATGTAGAAATTGACTACATTGTACTAGTTCCGTAGCAGCTGCGGGCTTCGGTGGGCTGCACCGAAGTCGGAGAAGAAGAGCGAAGTGACTCCGAGATGTATAATGAGTGTGAAGACTCTGATTTCTATATTTGGCTACTTCGTAATTGATTGTGTTGGAACGCTGTGACCTGAGGAATTAAGTAGCTAGTTATCAAGATTGCAGGCAAGAACTTGTCGTGATATCATCAGGTCTGTTGCTGATTTGTCAAGTAACACAAACAAGACATCATAATACATAGTTATAGCCGTTAATAGTAAAACGATGGGTTTATTATATACCAAATGGACCGTGGGTATAAGAAAAGATAATGCGGGTGAAGATATACATAGTAAGTGTAAAGTATAAATACATGTCTATAAAGTACACGATAGACCCATCATGGCGCCGGCCGAGAAACAGTGGCCTGGCTATCCCCAGAGCCAAGAACCAACTAAATTAGCGGCTGCAGTTTTAATTTTTTAATTTTTTTTTAAGATCGGCTGCAGTTGGTTTAGTTCATATTTCATTGTGTACTATCAAGTTCGTGATATTATCCTGCTCCAGTATTGATTAGTATTGCGTCTGGCTTCCTGTCCTAATAAGGCTATGGTGAGGAATTCATATACTTGGTATTAGCTGATATGTAGGTTATGAGAACCGAGCAAGAGCATCTCTTCATAGCATAAGATGATATACGAGCAAAGATGTAGTCGTAGCTTTCTTTTTTTTCCTTACGTGACTTTATGTAGAAGATAGAAGACTGGTGAAAAATGGAGATAATTATTACGAAAGGCTGGTAATAGAGTTTCTTGTCGAATTTGCAGATTTACACCACCAGTGAGAAGATCCCCCATCCCACACACTGTAGGGTTAGAAGCTTAACAACCACAACATTACTTTATGTAGGCTTACCTTACATACATAGATATGAACGTGCGGGTATAGAGAGGTGATATTATATATTGTATAGTAGTATACCGTAGTGGGGGTCACATCGGCTTCGTAAAATGCCCTAGTTATAGAAACGGTGATGTTAAGCACGGGCTGGCGCAGTAAATTGTAAAACATTGAGGTGGAACATAAGCGGCTAGTACATAGACAAAGACGAACGTGCTAAAGAATCAACGACCAAAAACATATATTGAAGATAGGCAAAGTTATAAATGCTGACCTTGGGATTTACTTGTGGGTATTGCAGATCAGGAAGATTGGAGAAGCTCATATCTTGCATACAGATAGTTCATGATACTTTGCGCATATTTTCTTTTACACCCGCGGCTCACATGACGCTCTGCATCGTCACATCACCGAATCACATTAAATCTTATGCGTCCATCTATATACTGTATACAGGCCTAAGTTTTGTCGTGGGATCAGCGTGCAGATCGGTCTCTTGCAAGTAACTGTTTATTCTCGACATGTACCTACTCAAGTTTCCCCACTTTTAAAATTCCCCGCTTTTCTGAACAAAAGTTATCCTTTTACACCTTTTTTCTCCTTATAACACAACACAATTATAAAACAATACAAATATATCACCAGACCATTATACTAATATACTACTATACAACTTGACTATTATACTACTTGACCACCATACAACTACTAATTATGTCTACAATAACGGATCTAGAGCTTAGACTTCAAGACATATCCCAAAGAACCCAAGATCTCAGAAGCCAGGGGGCACGTAAACAACGTGAATTTCAGCTCCAGTTCCAACAGCTCCAACAACGACATGCAGAAGAAGTAAACCAGCTCAATAGACAGCATGAAGGGCTACAGCAAGAATACCACCAAGTTCGACGACAGTTGTTGATTGCACAGTCCCGTTCAAACGATCAACAATTTCAAACCCCTTCGCCAACATTAGAAACAACGGAAATTTCCAATGCTTCACTTACCTCTATACGCTCACGAAATACTACTCGTGATGTTCGATTAGAGGTTCAAACTCTCGTGAATGATGCTGGATGGACCACCCAAGCCGTAGCCTCAGGTCTTCATCTTACATTAAGACAAGTCCAATACGCCATGAGAAACCCAGTGACCCCTCGTCACGCATGTGGCCCACCTCGTAAACTTACACCAGCCCAAGTCGATGAGTTGATTGAGTTTGTGTGTGCAAGCCCAGAGGGCCGACAAATGTCATATAAAGAGCTAGTGAGAGTCATGGAGTTTATGAAGTCTTTCGAGCCTGAGAGTCTAGAGTTTATGCAAGATAATGCTCCTTGCCATAAAGCGAGACAGACAATGGAAGAGTTTCGATCTCGTGGTATCACGGTCCTGGATTGGCCACCTTTCTCGCCAGACCTCAACCCAATCGAAGCTGTTTGGCATGAGATGAAGTTATATATCCAAAGGAACTTCTCCGAGATTCTTCGCTCGGAGGAACTTCGAAATGCAGTCCAAGAGGCTTGGGACAATATTAGCAATGAGTACCTTCATGAACTCCTAATTTCTATGAAGAATCGTTGTGAGGCTGTTATCGCTGCCAATGGGATGTACACTAGGTACTAGTTTGAAATATATATGGTATTTTAATACACACAGCTATGAATTCAACAGATCTTAAGTGCATATAGTTTCAATTTATTATAGCAATATCGTGAAATTTGCCGATAGGCACAATTTCAACATCTCACAACAAATTTCATCACTGTCTTTCTTGTTAGTCAACTAAGGCCTCTAGATGATGATCATTTTCCTGATTATAGAAATAAACAAGGGATTGTTAATGATAATGTTGACATCGGTTAATACAGTGTATAGTACAGTTATAATACCGTGTACATGTCGAGAATAAACAGTTACTTGCAAGAGACCGATCTGCACGCTGATCCCACGACAAAACTTAGGCCTGTATACAGTATGCCCCTCCCCAGATAAGAAACAAAACACAAGAAAACGATGCTAGCGGGCAAGCAGTCATGAATTCATGTGGCTTTCCCGCATCAAATTTCGGTTGTGCGTCGTCATACAATCATAAGCAGCTGCAAGAGCATGTGATATTGCATACAAGGCGGGCTGAGATATCTAACAGGGCCTATAGTAGGCCTTTTGTCCCTCAACTATTCGGAGAAGCTAGGCGGACATGGAGTTTGTAGATCAAGAGTTTGATCACATGGTGGATCCTAGATATGAAAGTTGTTTTGTAGGTGTATACAGACGGTGATAAGTTTGGAGTGATGTAAGTGCATAGGTTAGATACGATAAAGAGACGCAGGATTCAGCACAAGAGATATCGATATGTCATGAAGATGTTGAGCCTTTCACAAACGGCTTATTTAGAAAGGTCAACCACTTCTTGTAGGGACGTAGGCAGCCAATCCCAGCCCGTAGAAAACGGCATGTTCGTTCATGACTGTGACCCCATTGCCGATTAGATGGCGGGGAAATACTACGAGCCCTTTTTAGGTTCTCTATTATTGGAGAAATTTGGAGTATGTATTGTTAGAGTTGTCTCGCTTCGTTTATCGTGGGACTGAGGTTGGCTCGGAAAAGTTGTTTTTCCGTAAAGGAAAGAAATGAGATAGACGGAGAAGATGAGCATGTAGAGCATTCATCTGTTGAAGTTTGAATCTTGACCAATGAAAGGATGGCCAGCGTACAAGCGGAATCAGGGCGGATGGTTTGTTCAAGATACTACATATCAAGCATGCCTGAAAGTGCATTTCCTTGCTTTTGATGCAACTACAACATGTATGAATTCATCAGTAAACCCTAATTGTGACGTCTTGGCTCGTCAATGGCGATATGGCAACTTGGAAGCTGATTATAATAGGCAGGTGGGGTTGAAGCTATAGGTTTCCCTAAAACGTTTACTCTTTTTACTCTTAATATAACAACGAGATATTGAAAGTATCACAGGCGATCTTGAATTCCGAATGCCAAGTTTGCGGTACTCCGTAAAAATCAGCACAGCAGTAGACAAAAAGACATCCACGGAGCGTCTTGGTCGTACGTCACAATCGCCGCCATCTGTATCTGCAACTTGGCGCACTAAAAACAGATCGCGCGATCTTTCTTATTTCCCTGCCTAGACAGAATGAGTCGGGCTTGGCGTTTCGCGCCGTCTTTTGCGATTTACTAGAGTCCAAGTTGGATTCGTAAGAAAAGAAAATGGCCCCTAAAAGGAGATGGCTGCGAGCGAAGAGACACACTGAGACCGTGTTGGCTTGGCTGCAACAACTCGTTACGACTTGCGAGTCACGAGAACGTCAGCTGACCAGACAAATTTTGCAGCAATGGGCTGTCCTGCCCTGGATAGAGAGAGCAATTACAGATTTCACCAGGACGCCTGTGAAGAATCATGTCAGAATTATTGCACCAAGCAATGGCCTATCCTCTACTATGACGGCTCAAGTAGGGGAGCACCTGAATAACCAATGAATCAAGGCTGGTGCAAAGCGCCAAGCATGTCCAAAGGCCGATCAACGGGCCCTTTACTGTCATTTTTAAGATGTCCGGCAAGTTCTGGCTGTTTTCCCTTCTTCTTCTTTTTGTAGAGGGCCGATGGCGATCTAGATTCTACACCACAAACCCAGCCAATCACAGAGCGCAGCCCAGCGCACACTTTTTTCCCCTTGCAATCGGACGTCATTCTGGCTGTGTCCGTTTCCCTCTCCAAATAACGGAGGAGACGAGGTCAAGATTATTATTCGAAACTATCACCAGGCAAAAGATAAGCTCTGGAGTCACGTTTTCCCTGGATAGAAGATTTCGTCCTAATAACTAAAATGCCGCACCGCGGGCTTTTCGGCACAATACCAGGATAGAAGCTTTCAAGATTTGTGATATAACTACATCATCACTTTGAAAAAGACGAATAGTAAAGATAGAAGACGAAGAAGAGCTTGGGACTTGGCCGTCTAGGGCTAGTATATGTAGTCTTTTTTGTATCTATTTTTCCATGTCCTGTGGCTGGCCTTATTACAACTATACATAGTACATGTATATGACTCCGGACGGCGTCTGCCGCCCAAGACTCACGGACCTTTAGCTTTGCTGCAGTAGGCTCGAGGCCTTGGTCGATGGCCTGAGATTGAGTCACTGCTCGTTTCTGTACTAAAGAATAGTCATGATATTGGACCGTCGCAGTTATCGATGGGCACATGCAAATATTTGGCTTCTATTGCCTTTGGTAGACAACAAGACTATACATATCTGTAGTTTCGATATCGTTACGAGAACGTTACGAGACAATGTAGTTATTTCGATTCCTGGCTATGCTTGACCTGGTTCAAGTGACGTGGTCTTTTTTATTCATTCTGGCCAGCGCATGCTATCGTGCTATTACCTTGAAAGCATGATAGAAGAGGAAACGTTGTGATTATCTACTGTTTGTCTCTGTCTCTCTCGCCTTCTCTTTGTTCTTCTTCTTTGGAATCTTAGGGATAAAGCCGTGATCCTCTGTTCACTAAGTATTGAGCTTATCAGCATTTCAGCCCCCCGAATGCGGTGGCAGATTCCCCCGCTCTTCCACGCCCCCCCCCTAGTTCATAAGCACTGCTAACAAATAACTAGTCACAGCTCTTAGTGTGTGGTAGAACAACCCCACCTTGCCATTTCCTAGTCGATTCTCTTGTAGCGGAATTGCATCGTGGGAGAAGAAAAAAGAGCGTGCTGACAGAACCGCCTGTTGCGGAGTCTGCTGGACAGGGAAGAGCCTGCAAAGCAACTATCGCTTGTGCTCTACAACTAGTATCAGTAGTTGGTACTAGTACTTGCTCTTCGTGATATCGTTTGTTACAGGGCGTCACAGGCACCATGGGGAACCACCAGAATCGTGAGAGAGCTACTGGTTTGGGTAAGCGTTTCCGCGGTCCGCGGTGGATTCAGCAGTCAATCTTGCTCGCCAGGATCATTGTGACGACTAATGTGAATGTGTATTGGAATCTAGTTGATTGGACTCTAGCTGTGTGTGAATCCAGGACTTTTACCGCCTGTTTCATGGCGGTGGTTGTCCGTTTATACCGTTTGGTCGTATACATACATAGCACAGTATACTCGCTTCCATTTCAAGACACCGCCGTCAAGGCTTGTTAATATTGGCGGAGTTGACAATAGTAACCAAGTCAAGCGACCCTGACAATATTGGTATATGTAGATACAACTAGATACAACTACAAGTTGTATGCTCAATATTCACCATGGAAATACAACTTGACTCGCTTATGGCATCGACTTGATTTCTCCAGTCAGTCACAAAACGGGAAAAATGATTTTAACTTTTGGAAAAGAAAAATTAACAAGATGGCACAGTTGCAACGCACACTTTTAATCCTGTGGAAGCCTCTCTGCGTCATCCTGCCTATCCTTTGCATCAAGACTCACCTTTAGTCTACAAATCACCGTAGCGCCAAGGAAAGTCCCACCCTTGCTCGCAAAGTGTCTCTGGGGCTCTTGGCCCGTTCGGCTTTGAGGCTGACTGTTATTTGCACAATGTGATTTAGTTGTACTTATTGTGTCATGTCATACCATGTATACCTGGAACCCCTCCTCCCCTCCCCTCCAATCCACATGGACAGTCGATAGAAATACAACGAGAAAGCAGAGCAGCAAGCAAAAATCACAGAGGAGGGCAAGGATGGAGCTCAAAGCTCCCTTGTTACCGGCGTCGTTTTTCCCCTCGGCGTAACTGTGAACGCACCTCGTCCATTCGCCCACCCCTCTAGACTAACAAGACGCAGAAACCAACAGGGTAAAGGGTGGAAAGAAGAAAAAATAGCCAAGTGATTAAACCCATAAATAACGAGCCAACACACCTCCAAATAGGTCCAAAAATGTGGGAAGAAAAGAGAGCTATTCGCCTCCATCCGTCGTAGTCCTTAATCAGTAGCTCAACCCGTAGATTTCATATGCTAAACATTTGCAGCATCTTGCTATATATATTGCCGTGCCGGACCAAGAGCCTTTGTTTTGTCTCGTCTCTCTCGGTTTCTCTCTCTTCTTCTTTCCCTCTCCTCTTGTCCCGTGATCATATTTCCCAACACCCTTCCCCAGAACAGAAGGCGCACGCTTTTCTTGCTCTTTTCTGACCTTTCCTAAAAATATATATATCTTGCGAGTTATTTCTCTGTTCGTCTCTGTTCTCAGCCTCGCCTCGGATCACCACCAGATAGTTAGTTGTCCAAGCATTGCTATCTTCATCCTCAACTCAAGGCTCTTTGCTATCTTATATACTTTATCCTTTTATATCCTTCCTTGCTCTACTCTACACAAGCTCTCGATCTCTGCCCCTCGTCCAAGATGGCCGTCACGGCTCCCACCTTTAACGATGTCTTCGAGGACAGCGATGTCGACGAGCAGAAGACCATCCACCACATCCGTGCCAACTCGAGCATCATGCAGGTCAAGAAGATTCTAGGTATGTATTACTGGTTTCCACGTTCCCTCTTCTTGCGCTTTTGACTTGGAGACAGAGTTGTTATGCAAAGGGTTCTGGCTAGAACGAAGCCTTCGGACGCTGGTCGGCTATTGTTCGAATATGGGCGGTGTTCGCCGAATGCCAGCTTTGAGTCAGCCCGCCTGGCCGGTACAAATGAGAGCTAGAATCAATCCAGCTACAGCTCAAATCCCCATTTGCACTGGCCGATGATTGCCGCTCAACCCTCGTACCTGTTTTGCGCCAGTTCCAGTCCTTAGTTCCAGTTCCCCTCAGCCATTGTTTTCAATGCTGCTCCGCTTCAGAGTTGTTCCGTTTGTCCAGCTACAAGCCCCTCTCTTCTATTCGTTCCCTTGGCCCTGGGATAGTCACATGCGTTGCCAGCTATTTCCATCTATTTGTTGAGATTTGAGTCCGCTAACCCTTGACATCCTCCTTTTTCCAATATAGTTGCCAACCGTGGTGAAATTCGTAAGTTTTCTCTCTTCCTATCAAGTGACTGAAAAAAAATTCAAAGCCGGCGGCGCCAAAAAGAAACTTTTCTACTAGGCGTCGCCAATGGTTTGCCTGTCATCATGTGCAGATTTGGAGGCTAACCGAGCTTAATAGCTATTCGTGTATGAACCCGCCACTATCCTACCCTACGGCTGCATTTTGCATTTATCCGTTGTTCCACTTGGTGCGCTTAGACTTCAGAAAACTAACTTACTCACCCTTGTCGGCTTTTATAGATTTTCCGTACTGTAAGTACATCCCAATCCAGCCTGTTGGGTTCCATTTTGAGCCTATCAGTTACCAGTCCCTCTACATCGCAGCAACATCGTCAACTAACATAATTGCTTCTTCACAGGCCCATGAGCTTTCTCTTCACACTATCGCCGTCTTCAGGTACATTCCAGATCCAGCTGCTCCATAGCACCAGCGACGCGACACCGAAACCATATAAACAATGCACATCTTCTAACCACACTTCATCTTACAGTTATGAGGATCGGTTGAGCATGCACAGACAAAAGGCCGATGAAGCCTACGTCATTGGCAAGAGAGGACAGTACACGCCTGTTGGTGCATACCTAGCTCAGGATGAAATCGTCAAGATTGCCGTCGAGCACGGCGCCCAAATGGTCCATCCTGGCTATGGTTTCCTCTCTGAGAATGCCGAGTTTGCTCGCAAGGTCGAGAAGGCTGGTCTCGCGGTAAGTCTCAGTTCCATCCTTTCCTTTCCCCCAGTCCTCGCATATCCGCTTGTCCTTGCGTGCGCACATCACGGCATCAAACGCCATGCATTCAATCTGCAACATGGTAAGCTACGGCAAAACTCATGTGACTAACTTTTGCCGATATTGGCATTCCTGTAGTTCGTCGGTCCTACCCCCGAGGTCATTGAGGCTCTTGGTGACAAGGTCTCTGCCCGTAAGCTGGCTATCGCTGCCAATGTCCCCGTCGTTCCCGGTACCGAGGACGCCGTCGAGACCTTTGAAGAGGTGAAGAAGTTCACTGATGAGTGCGGCTTTCCCGTCATCATCAAGGCTGCCTTTGGTGGTGGTGGCCGTGGTATGCGCGTTGTCCGTTCCAATTCAGAGCTTCAGGAATCTTTCGAGCGCGCTACTTCCGAGGCCCGCTCTGCCTTTGGCAACGGCACTGTCTTTGTCGAGCGTTTCCTAGACAAGCCCAAGCACATCGAGGTTCAGCTTCTTGGTGATAGCCACGGCCACGTTGTCCACCTGTTCGAGCGTGACTGCTCTGTGCAGCGCAGACACCAGAAGGTTGTCGAGATCGCTCCTGCCAAGGATCTCCCAATCGAGACCCGTGATGCCATCCTAGCTGATGCTGTCAAGATCGCCAAGTCGGTCAACTACCGCAACGCCGGTACCGCCGAGTTCTTGGTTGACCAGCAGAACCGCTACTACTTCATTGAAATCAACCCTCGTATTCAGGTTGAGCACACCATCACTGAGGAGATCACCGGCATCGATATCGTGGCCGCTCAGATTCAGATTGCCGCTGGTGCCACTCTGGAGCAACTAGGCCTGACTCAGGACCGCATTTCTACTCGCGGCTTTGCTATCCAGTGCCGTATCACCACTGAAGATCCCTCCAAGAACTTCCAGCCCGATACTGGTAAGATCGAAGTCTACCGTTCCGCCGGTGGTAACGGTGTTCGTCTGGATGGTGGCAACGGTTTTGCCGGTGCTGTTATTACCCCCTACTACGACTCCATGTTAGTCAAGTGCACCTGCCTAGGTTCCAACTACGAAATCGCCCGTCGCAAGATGCTGCGTTCTCTAGTTGAGTTCCGTATCCGCGGTGTCAAGACCAATATTCCTTTCCTGGCATCTCTTCTCACCCACCCCGTCTTCATCGATGGTAACTGCTGGACCACCTTCATCGATGATACTCCCTCGCTGTTTGACCTAGTCGGCGGCCAGAACCGTGCCCAAAAACTTCTGGCTTACTTGGGTGACGTTGCCGTCAACGGTAGCAGCATCAAGGGTCAAGTTGGCGAACCTAAACTCAAGACTGACATCATCATCCCCGAGCTCAAGGATGCGTCCGGCAACAAACTTGATGTCAGCGAGCCCTCTACCAAGGGTTGGAGACAGATCATCATCGAGCAAGGCCCCAAGGCCTTCGCCAAGGCTGTGCGTGAGTACAAGGGTACTCTGATCATGGACACCACTTGGCGTGATGCCCACCAGTCACTGCTGGCCACCCGTGTGCGTACTGTTGATCTGTTGAACATTGCCAAGGAGACCAGCCATGCTCTGTCTAACCTATACTCCCTGGAGTGCTGGGGTGGTGCCACCTTTGACGTGGCCATGCGCTTCCTATACGAGGATCCTTGGGACCGTCTCCGCAAGATGCGTAAGCTGGTTCCCAACATTCCCTTCCAGATGCTGCTGCGCGGTGCCAATGGTGTCGCCTATGCTTCGCTTCCCGACAATGCCATCGACCATTTCGTCGATCATGCGAAGAAGAACGGTGTCGATATCTTCCGTGTCTTCGATGCTCTGAACGACATTGCCCAGCTCAAAGTTGGTATCGATGCCGTCCACAAGGCTGGTGGTGTTGTTGAGGGTACCGTCTGCTACTCGGGTGACATGCTGACCCCCGGCAAGAAGTACAACCTGCAGTACTACCTAGATCTAGTTGATCAGCTGGTCAAACTAGACATTCACATCCTTGGTATCAAGGATATGGCTGGTGTTCTCAAGCCCCATGCTGCCAAGCTGCTCATCGGTGGTATCCGCACCAAGTACCCCGATCTTCCCATCCACGTTCACACTCACGACTCGGCTGGTACCGGTGTCTCTTCAATGGTTGCTTGTGCCCATGCCGGCGCCGATGCTATCGATGCTGCCACTGACAGTCTGTCGGGCATGACCTCTCAGCCCAGCATCAACGCCATCATCGCTTCGCTTGAGGGTAGCGAGCTGGATCCCGGCTTGAACCCCGCCCATGTCCGTGCTCTAGACAACTACTGGGCCCAGCTTCGTCTACTGTACTCGCCCTTCGAGGCTCACCTCACCGGTCCCGACCCCGAGGTGTACGAGCACGAGATCCCTGGTGGCCAGCTTACCAACATGATGTTCCAGGCTCAATCTCTGGGTCTTGGCTCGCAGTGGGCTGAGACCAAGAAGGCCTATGAACAGGCCAACGAATTGCTCGGTGACATTGTCAAGGTTACTCCTACCTCCAAGGTCGTTGGTGATCTAGCGCAATTCATGGTCTCCAACAAGCTGACTCCTGGGGATGTCAAGGCTCGTGCCTCACAGCTAGATTTCCCCGGCTCTGTCCTGGAGTTTCTGGAGGGTATGATGGGTCAGCCATACGGCGGATTCCCAGAACCTTTCCGTACCGATGCTCTGCGTGGCCGCAGAAAGCTGGATGCTCGCCCCGGTCTCTTCCTAGAGCCCATTGAGTTCCCCAAGGTCAAGAAGGAGCTATCCAAGAAGTTCAGTGGTCCCGTCTCGGAGACCGATCTGGCCTCTTATATCATGTACCCCAAGGTGTTCGAGGACTACCGCAAGTTCGTGCAGAAGTTTGGTGATCTGTCGGTTCTGCCCACCAAGTACTTCCTTACCAAGCCTGAAATTGGCGAGGAGTTCCACGTGGAATTGGAGAAGGGCAAGGTCTTAATCCTCAAGCTTCTAGCTGTTGGTCCTCTAAGCGAGAACACCGGTCAGCGTGAGGTGTTCTACGAGATGAACGGTGAGGTGCGCCAGGTCACTGTTGACGACAAGAAGGCCTCGGTTGAAAACGTCAGCCGGCCCAAGGCAGATGTCAGCGACTCTAGCCAGGTCGGCGCGCCGATGGCTGGTGTTCTAGTCGAGCTTCGCGTACACGAGGGCTCGGAGGTCAAGAAGGGCGATCCCATTGCTGTGCTGAGTGCCATGAAGATGGAGATGGTTATTTCTTCGCCACACAACGGAAAGGTTTCTGGTCTAGCTGTCTCTGAGGGTGACTCAGTAGACGGTATGGATCTGGTGTGCAAGATCTCCAAAGCCCCAGTTATCGCCCAGGCTAATACCTAGATACTTGTAGTGGCCCTCTAGGCACTTCAACGAATGGTATGCAGTTGTTCTGTCACACGACTGAGGGGGGAGATGTTATTGCTTTAAAAACGGGATGTTATCAAGTCGCTGGCGCAGGAGATTATTTATGGTTTATGGATTGGGCTCTTCAGGACAAATTTTTTTTTTTTTCATGGAGGATATATATATTTGTATGCTCATGCTCAAACACGGGCAATATTTTTTTTCGTCGCCTTGATGTTAAATTTGTTGCTTCACTAAGACTGATGAGTTGTTTTGTTGTTATTTTCTGTATTTGTTTTGGTTCATCTATGTTACCTTTTTTATATATTTTTATGATTCGACAAAAATGGCAAAGCAAGTGCCATGTGATGCATCACATAGTCTCATTATATATTCTCTAGGACTGATGATAGTTTGTTGTCATTTTATAGTGTATCTGAAGTGATCTACGTTAGATCCTGAACTTGCATGTATATAAGGCTAGTTAGCATTAACCCTTTAGTATCGCATAACCAACCCTAAGTTATGATACATAATAATTCATCAAACTAAGCGTTATCACGAACGATAGCCTCACCAAAATTGAAGTTAATAATCACTAAGGGAATGACAACTAACTAGTACAATTACACTTCGAACTTTTAAGCCGAGCTCCTAACTAACTTAGTTGGCCTTTTTTTTTCTTTTCTTTTTACAGTGGCATTCTAAATCCCAAGAAGGAGGAGGCAAAATAAGAGCATAGACCAAGATCAACTTTCTCGAAGGCCCCTTCCCAACCTCCAGATTTTCATCCTAGCTAGTTTTTTTTTCTTTCTTCGTCCTTTTTTCTTTGTCTTTTGTTCATTCTGAAACGAAGAAGGGCAGCCAGGATAAATTTCTGACATCTAATGGGTAGATATGTAGTTACATATCAGGGAAAGTGGAATTTATGTATATAAAGACTTGTTTGAGAAATCCAGGGCATGGAGTTAGCGAAAATGATTGTTACAAGGCTTATATTGACTTTTAACTGTATTTTCCAAAGGGAAGAAACTACAACTTTTGACTATTCTCCTCATGACTTATATATCTTCAACCAGCAAAGAGTATTGATGGATATATCGCCCTTTTTGTCCGATGTGCCAGGTTGTCTAGAGCATTCAGTTAGCATGATTCGACGCATGAACTTACAGAAGACATGCGGGGATGAAGGGAAGGGGTAGTGGGGGGAATAGGCTTGACGAAGAAGAATAAAAACTAGGGCAAGACATGAACAAGGCGAACAGATCGTATGGCAAACTGTACGCAGTTGTATGCAATATGCAAGTAGGCTGCATATTCTATACAGCACTTACTACCAGTGCGGCAAAGAAGGTGGCAATAAAGGTCTGTAGGCAAAGTTGTAGTACATTTAATTTATTGGAACGGACTTGTCCAATGTCGTATGGTAGTTGGAGTAAGAACAAGCTACAGGCGGTAATTTCATGCAAAACGGCACCTTATAGTAGGAGAAAGAGTAGGTGGATTTCAGATATTGGGTTTTAAGTATATCGACCGGTCTTTGCTCAGCCTTTGAGTCATGGAATGTGCTTATTTAGTCTTAGTCGGTGAAGAAGAACATAAAAGTTTGAGTGAGGATATCTAGAACTTGGATCGTGCTATTTTCATAAGTAATCTAGCAAACGGTATCCCCAGCCAACTATCACAAATGTCTCTCGGAGACTTTCATTTACATGTATCTGTGTTGCTAGTGTAAATAGAAAGCCGCGTGTGCTACTTTGATATCGGAGAAGTGATCAACCCTGCTCAGAATTCTGCGGCAGTAAGAGAGGGCTAAAAGAAGAGACGAAATAATGGTTATAAAAAAAGAGAGTCCATTCCGCTGGCATGTTAATCAATTCTTAGACGGATTGTTTTAGAGGTAAAGAAAGAAGAAGGGGGTCTATTGGTAGGAGAGGAAGCTGTGCCTTTTGGTTTCTGGCAGAAAAAACTTCATGTTTCAGTTTCATCCGTGGACTATAGCTAGTTAGAGGGTGATCGAATACTTCGAAACAAAGTCGAACTTTGGAAGACGAGCTGCTTAAGTAGAAAAGAGAAGAGAACAGAGAGAAACTAGAGCTACTGTGTCGTAGAAGATATTATCTTTTGCTCAAGAGCTTTTGGATCTTGCTGTTATTTCAATACAACCTCAATGGTAGTATAAAGGTAAGTGCTTGTAGATAGGCTATATTTAGTAGCCTTCCAGTGATTAGTTCTTGAAAAAGATTACCATTATCTGTCACAACCATAACTCTACGCCGCTTTCAGGAGCTATGCCTGTGTTATTTCTTTGTTTTCTCTTCTTGGTGATTTGTAGAGGTCTAAAAGTAAATCATAGTATTCTTTTCTTTTTTCTAAACGTTTCAAGTTGTTCTTTCTTTACAGTTTCCCTGATCTTCTTGAGAGAAAGGCCCAGCAAGGGATATCCCAAGCTTCTTCTTCTTACTACTAATACTAATACTACATACATAGTAAAGCTCCAAGCTTAGCTTCGACGTTTCTTAGCCTTTGTCCCTCCCCCTCGAAAAAAAGAACAAAAAAAGAGCTCATTTGCCTTGTGCATATTTTATTTTCTCAGACAAACCAAGAACTAAAAAACGAATTGATTTTGTTGAACCCTGCCTCTTTCTTTTTTTAATGCTCGTTTTCCTCTATTCCTTTCCCCATCTTCCTATTTTTATCATTGACAAGTAGCTTTCTTTTTTTTATTATTCCTCTCTTCTTTCTTGTCATTAAGCTTTCTTGACCATAGCTTCTTCTTCTCGCCATTTCTTCTCTTCTTGCCACTTCAAAGCTTCTCTCCAGCACCAGATTCCGCAGTTGGATTGAGACTCTTAAGCTTAACATTGACGACCCCAAGAAATTAGATTAAAGCAATTAAGAATATCATCTCTCATATACGCCAATCGACAACCCACCCCACATCGTATCGACGAAACCCCGACGACCTGTTCCGCGCAAGATAAAACCAGAAACAACAACAAACTTGCGCCTAACTCTCTCTCCTCGTCGTCCGTAATCATGGGCTTCTTCTCAGCCGACGGTGGCTCCATGGTCTCTGCGCGCTCTGGTCGTCAGCGGCGCAAGCACAGCGGTGCCGGCTCGTCCTACAATCCGCGCTCGTCTTCCCGTCACGGCCGCCACAGTAATCGCCGCGACCGGTCTTCCTCCCCCGATCGTTCTAGATCGCGCGGTCCCGCAGCTAGTATGGTCGGCTCGATCTTTAACATGGCTACCGGCGGTGGTGGTAGCCATGGCAATCGCTCAGGGCTTTTTGGTCTGCCTAATAACAGCAAATCGAGCTATTTTGGTGCCAGTAAGTCTCGCTTTTTTTTTTCTTGTTTTGTTTTGGTTCTTGGATTGGAAGGCGCGCTAGAAATCGTAGACAATGCCTTTGTTTCTGTTACTCTATTGTTGTTCTCGAGTCTGCGCCTTCCTTATCAATCTTGTGCACCCTCAATCGTGTCTGCAAATCCATGGCACGCAAGATCTTGAATCGCACTTCTTTTTGATCTCTCCACGGCGTTGATAAACGACCCAGACACAGGCTCTTTTAAAGAAGAAAATCCGGGACGAATGTCTAGGACAAGGCAAGGCAGCCTGGCCTTGGCCTGGGCTGCGATCTTCGCTTCTGTACTGTCATCTTTTCCTCTGTGATAGGCGTTTTGCCCCTTGAAAAGTTCGCATGCAGTGCAGGCTGTTATTCCGGCATGTCATGTATGCAATATATGGTAATGCAAGAGCAGCCGAAAGTGCCTGCATCTGTGTGCCTCGAACGTACAGCTACAGCAGAGGAACGCAATCCCAAGGGCCGGCCGCCTTAGTCACAGAGACACAAGCAGAAGAAGAAATACAAAAAGAATCTAGAACCATCTATGAACCATTACTAACAAAACCCTTCCTTTCTTTTTCAACAGGCCGTCCTTCATACTACAAACGCTCTCCACGTTCCGGTTTCATGACGCGCGCCTACCGCCAACTCAAACGGATTCTACGCGACATCTTACACTGGGCCAAGCGGCACCCGATCAAAGTCTTCATGCTCGTGATTCTACCACTGATAACCTCTGGTGCTCTCGTAGCCCTACTCGGCCGGTTTGGCCTACGCATCCCCGCCACTCTCGAGCGCTGGCTACGAACCGGTGCCCGTGCCGCCTCCGGCGATACCTTTGGTGCTATGGGCGAAGCTATGCGCATGGCGCGCGGTAACGGCGCCATGGTTTCTGCCGCTGCTTCGGCTCCCGCTGTCTACAGTGCCTACTCGTCTTACGCCAATGGCGGAGGCGATTATGCAGACTTGGCGTATGGTTCGCATGTCAGCTCTGCGCGTAGCGTGGTTGATGGCCCGTCAGCTGGTTCAGGGGGCGGGTTCTGGAGTTCGGCTATGAAGATATTCCGGGACTAAATTAAAAAAAAAACTTGGGGGAGCTCGGAGATTCTAATCGACCCATGATTTTGTGCCGAAGAAGCGAAGATGTATATCTACCATAGACAACGATGTCAATGGTATGGCGTATAGCTATCTATGGTTTCGATTCCTACTCTAAGTGCTTCCTTTTGGAGGCGAGATTCGAGCTTCTCTTTGCTAATATCGTCACAAGCTTCCTTCAATGGCTCTCCGGAAAGCCAAATATTGCAACGCACGTTACGACCTTTTTTTCTTTTATTTTATTTTTGTTTTTCTTCGCTTGTCTGATTTCACAGCCAAAGCTACTGCCAGTACTCTTCTTCTTTTTTTGGTTGTTCTTTATCTTCAGGTTGTGGTCCTGATTTGCTTACATGTTTTCTTTCTACGGCCTTTGTTTTATTTCTTTACTTGTCTTGCGGGGGGCTTCGACGATTTATACTTGCTATATATTCAACAGGAAATGCTGGACTGAATGCTGGTTTTGTGTCTTTTCCAGTCTGGCATTTGTTAGCTAGTGCTTTATCTGTTATGTTTACGCTTCTTTATTGGGGAGAGGTAATTCTGGCTTAGTTTGAGGCAGATCAAGCCTTGACTTGATACATTGTACAATTTATTCTGAAAGAGTAACTTTTTAGTTATATACCCCTTTTTTATATACCAATTATGCTTATAACTCTACCTACCCCCATATGGCTCTTCATTGAAATGATCATGATATCTTGTAGAACAAAAGGAGGTTTTGATATAGGCTAACAAAAAAACACAATTTTATTCAGAGCATGCATCGCCCTCTCAAGAACAAAAACAAACAACTACTACTAGCTGGTTCAGACAACAACAGAACATGAATTTCCTTCCTACACTTCTTCTTATTCTCGCTAAACTATCCAATCTGAACTACGGCATGTATACCTAACGATGACGCCGAGTCGAGTCAGTAGCTGAAATGCGTGTCGACTTTCTGCGAGTACTGAGGCGCTCAACATCCGCTTCGGCCGAGGTAGGGCTGGTGTTGCCGTTGGTAGGCGCAGCAACGGTAGCTGGGATAGAGCTAATTGACGAATTCTTGGAGCGAGAAGACGCCGTAGGCCGGTTGTAATCGTAGGGCTCCCGGTCACGAGCACCGACACTAGACTGGCGGCCGATGCTCTGACGCTTGCGAGAAGCGGCAGCATTAGGCGGATATGAAGTACCATTGCCATTGCGACCGCCCTGATCCGAGTTCTCAGGCGAGCTCATGTTTCCACTAGACCGCGACATGCCCATGGTCAGTTGCGAGATAGGCACAGCAACACGCTTGGCTTCACGCTCACGACGACGAGCACGTCTACGGGCACGGTCTTCCTCCTCTAATCTCTTGTTATGACGCTCCAGGGCAGCAATTTCGCTGCTGGACAGGTGCACATCAGTCTCTCCGCGTTGCTGAGCCTGCTGAATTCTGCGCATAGCAGAAGTTGCCAGGATCTCATCTCTTTCCTCCTGCGACAGGCTAGGGTCTAGGTCATCTTCATCCTCGGAATAATCATCCGAGTAGTCGTCATACGAGTCGGCTCCATCGTCGCCAGAGCGTCTCGACACCAGAGCATTAGCCTCATCACCAGAGCCCAATTCCTCCACACGTCCTCTCACATCGTCCCCTGACATGTCTCCCATGCCTTCGGCGGCGGCCAGGTCTGCATCTCGCCGTCTTGGCCCACGCCGCGATGGTCTTCCCCATTGGGGCGCACGTTTGGGAGCTTGCGGCCGACCACTTAGACCGCCTCCCCGGAAAAAGCCTCATCGATAGGCTTATCCATGAAAGAAGCGTGGCCAAGAATGACCACGCCAGAAGCACCAATCAGCCACATGAGAGTCGAAAAGGGCGAGGCGATAAGGCCCAGCGGGATCGACACACACAGGAGAGTGGTGTACAGCTGCGACGTAGTGGCACGGAAAGTACCAACCTCGAGGTCGCGGCCGTCGAGTTTGTTGATGCCCCAGAAGCCACCAATGACGAGGAATATATCGAACATTAGCAACCAGTTGGTGAGCAGGGCGTAGAGTGACAACATGATGAAGCAGGCCAGGTAGTTGGTGCTGAAGTGGCCTAGATTATAGTTGACACGTGACTGAACCTCACCAAAATGGGCGGGCTTGGAGACACGGCGCATGTCGAAGAACTCGGAGACCGGGCGCATGTTAGCAAAGCGGCTGGTGAGCGTGCCGCCCTGGCTGAACGACGAGAAGCGCTCGCTGAGGCCGAGACGCGAGGTCAGCATTTCAACGGGGATCTGAATGCGAGCCATTGTGTCTATCAGATCGGTATATGAAATAGAGAAATATGTGTTTGTTTTGGTACGGCAGTCGGAAGATCGCTAAGAGTTCGGATCGGACACCGGGAGCGATGAAAGAAAAAAAATAAAAGGCAAGGCTAGCAAAGCAACGTGGCAGGTTAGCAAAACAGGCTTGTTGATAGGGTTGTTGATATCTGCTGTTCAAGCGGTTCGGAGTCAAATTGGCGAGACAATGGATTGATGAATGAAATGCAGCAAAACAATAAAGAACACACAAGCAAAAAGGAGAGGAAGAGAGAGAGAGAGACAAGAAAGATAAACGCTAGGGAAAAGAAGCTCGAGTAATTGATGCGACCAACTTTTGTCAGGGGCAGGCTTGTGATTGATTACTTGTAGCTTAGGATATTGGTGATTGGATCGTGGGACGAAAAAAAGCCTGAAAAAAAGCCTAAATTGGGCCTATAGCAGAGGCCTAAAGATACCAACTGAGAGCATCTTTTAGAAGGCCATTTGCACTAATCTGTACTGAATTGTCTTTGTCTGCGCTTGTTTAGGAAGCCAATTGGCCACCCCTCACTCAATTGGGCCAAAGCGGTGAGCGCCGCGCAGGGTCTTGCGTGTGCACGACTACAAGTAACTATACAAAGAGCCGTATTTGTATGTATACATACTTATGGCCGACATTGTGTTGACAGATCCAGCACTAGTTCTGGCATAAAGTAGCAAAAAATAAAATAAACATGTCAACAGAACAAAAATAGCAAAAAAATGTGTTCGGTTTAATGCAAATGCATATATGCAGCCAACCAGTTTGAATATGCCGATAATAGGGGAAGCAGATGTACTCTCAAAACTTGACGAGATTCTCCGCTAGACGAAAAACGACCGATTTCGACCATTGATTAGGCGGCAGAATAGCAGAGATAAGGCAAGGCGGCGAATCCGAGAAAAAGAAGCAATGAATGAACTAGAAAGCATGTGAATCCCGTCACTAGAAAGGATGCTAAGCTAGTCGACAGCTCCTTGGTCAAGCCCCTCCAAGCTCTAGGTTAGCAAAGACGTCGGCGAGAAGCAAACGGCAAGCAGGCAAGGCAGAGAGAAAGAAAAAGATTAAAAAAAAATGCTGATAATGAGGGGCAGTGCTCGGACTGGGATTGTTCGATGACGAGAAGAGAGAGACAAGAAAAGGCAACAAACTAAATAATAAGAATAACAAGCTTACCTTGGTATGGGGCGTTCACGTCTAGTATCCTGGATGGTCCAGCAAGTTTCGTGTGTTTCAACGAGCGCTGGCCATCAGGTTTTCCACGGGATCACGGAGTGGAACGAGCCTGGCGACGGCCACCGAGGGCTATCAAACGCAGAACCAGATATGAAAGCCAGTCCCTCCTTATCGGCCAAGAAGGGACACGGAAGAGGCGGTGGGTTTTGAGGGGGACAAGAGTCTAAAGACAAAACAAAAGAGAGGCAGAAGCCTTCCGTTTGTTCTTTTGTGGAAAGAAGAAAAGAAAAGAAGAAGGGAAAGAGAGGAAAAGAAAAAAAAGAAGAAGAGCGGGACAGGCAATAAGTACTAAGAAGGCAAAATGCAAATGCCAGCAGCCAACCAAGCTCTGGCTAGAAAATCTCAGTTCTAGGCTCGTTTAACCAGCTGGGCTGAACAATTAAGCCCTGTCCTGTTGTTTTTGTTTACTATTTGGTTTGCTATGTATGTACTTGTCTAGGCTATTACTACAGCTTTAACTCTACTTGGCTTCCTCTCTGATAAAAAGAGACCAACCCATAGCCTAAGAGCTGGCATGACATCTCTTACTCCTGGTCTCTTCTAGGCCTCTAAGCGTCCGCCAGCACTTCGCTTGCTTAGCTGGTCATTATCATCTGCATAGCAAGCTGGACCAAGTCAGGCAATCAGGTCGGGTCAGGCCAAGGTCGGGTCAGGCCTTAGATCAGGTCAGGCCGAGAAGAAGACAGGAAGAGAGGATACAACAATGGAAATATGTTCAAAGACAGCCAGACTGTGCAAATGGCTATATTCTAACTGGTCTATGGAGCAGTTGTCTGGCTGGTAGCCCTGTATTGCTATTATACAACTACATAGATATATATGTCCGGAACCCCTCAAAATTATAAGCCTAGGCTTGTCCTTCCAGCCTCTACTTTAGCAAGCGACTTGACTACCTCCCTAATTTTGTCTCCCCCGCAGCTTGTCTTTTATTCAAAGATCTCTGGTTCTCCCCATCCATCTCATTAATCCATTTCCTCTTTGGATCTCGTGCCAGGAACCAAATTAAGTCAAGTAGATCTTTATTCTCTTTTTTTTTCTTTTGTTCTCGTCGCTAATAGGAGAACGAGGGTGGTTCTGCATTCTATATTTTTTAGTGTGTGTAGCATAGCTTCTTTATCATGGAGGGTCACAGTAGGAATTCCCTATCAATTGAAATTCCATTACTGCTTTAAATCAAATCTCCAGTTTCCAATGGCGACACTCATGCAAAGGCCACTTGGACCTTTATCACAGGCCGAAGAGGCAGAGAGGAAGCGGCAAACGCAAGACAAGCATCAACAACACCAATGACAACAACAAGACTAAAAAGAACTGTACAATTACCATGTATAGCCCCATTAGCTGGCCTACCAGCTCCGTTTCGGTGTGACGGAGCCCGCCAACTCATCAGTGCATCGAAAGGCATCAGAGCATCTGTAGTTGGTATATCTAGAGAATAAGACTAGCGATAAGGTAGCATTGATTTGTGTAAAGTCACTATTCAAGGTGAGACTTTGTGCTCACGACCGGGGTCTCAATCCCTTGCCTAGATCCTATTCCGGACTTGTTCCATATTGATACCTCAGTAATCCTCAGATTCACGGTTTGATAGTCGATTATGTGTGTAGTCTGCTGAGTTTTGGTAACAGTTCTTTGAGCCATTACAAGTACACGGAGACGTATCAACAATATCCTCAAGACCGTACATACATCTGTACATTGCATAACAAGAGAGCACAGATCTTGTATACGTATATTCTTGGTACTTGGTTCTCAATAGCTTCTTCTCTTGTCTTCTCGTAGTTTTATTTTTTCCCGCTGCCTAGCGCCAATGATAACATGCATCTATGCCTAACGTAGTAGAAAGAAAAGAGTTATCCCCAAAAAAAAACAGCAGATAGAAAAGCCAGCCAGGCCGAAAAGCTGTAAGGAAAAAAATCCCTCCCGGTAACAATCCCACCAGAAAAAACAGAAAGCAGAACCTTCATCCGGCAACGGAAGGAATATTTAACCCAAAAAGAACCCCCCAGAATCGAGAGGAAGGAAAGCAGCTAGAGAAGGACTCACATACTTAGTGTGTAGGTAAATATAGCTCGCTATGGAGGATGATGGAAGAGGGGAATAATCTTTCACCTCTTGTGTAGGTACAACTGTTGCTTCTTGCTTCGTACTGACGTAATAAGATCTGCTACGTACTATCAAGTTTATATATATAGTATGTATCTGTAGTTATATATACCTCCAATGGCACCATTATTCGTAGCATTCGGTTACTTACTGGCTACAACAATAGCCGCTTTTCATGGCGTTTATATGCAATCCTCATAGGAAAAGAGTAGGGGAAAAGTACTAGTAGCCGTTGGTCTGTATGTCCAAGATGCATATGGTCATTGTTACTATTGCTTAATCCCTCTGTTTTCCCTCGTCCGGAATTTCGCCTCATTCTGTGACGTTCTATGTCTCTTTTTTTGCTTTTGCTTTCTGTTTAGTTGGGTTTTTGCATGTATTCACCGCTTCCTTCTTTAGATCTAAGAAGAAAAGGTAATAAATAAAAAAGCTATCAACAAGGCCTTTTGTGCAAGACGTAGTTTGGTAGCCTATCAAATTCATTACTAATCATGTCTAGTTTATTTCTTACTGTTGCGGTCTTGCTCTGAAACTGTGGCTTCTTTCTGGCTCTCTTTGATTTTGGTATTGGATATTTTTATTTGAGATATGCATATCTGTACATGGCACACACTTTTTCTTATGGCGTCATACCTAAGATTGTAAACAAAAAGTTACCGCTGTTTTATCAACAACACAAGTAAGGGTCTTTAGAACAAAGTTCGTGCTAGTACATTTGGGTTATGACATATTTTATTTATTTATTTATCATTTTACGTCTTTATGTGGATTTAATGTATACAGATACTCATTAACCCTACTGCATAATAAGTATATTAGTGGCATTTGAAGGTTGCCCAACCTCCTTGTGTTTTAAACGGAATCGGATAACAAGGTCACAACTAGAAATGCAACGGCGAGATTAAAAAGGTATCATAAAGTAGTTTTGTATATGTACAAGAAAAGCATACGAGAAACAAAGAGGTACAAGAAAGTAGTAAAAACGCCTAAACCCTTAGCGGAAATAACCCTAAATAGCAATCATCATCATCTTAGTAGTCAGGTATTCGTCAATACCGTACTTGCTGCCCTCACGACCGAAGCCACTCTCCTTGACACCGCCGAAGGGAGCAGTGACGTCACTGACACTACCGCTGTTGACACCAACCATACCGACCTCGAGGGCCTCGGCCACACGCCAGCAGCGCGACGGGTCCTCACTGAAGAAGTAGCCAGCGAGACCGACATCGACATCGTTAGCCATGGCAATAACCTCTTCCTCGGTATCGAAGGCAAAGATGGAGGCCAGAGGGCCGAAAGTCTCTTCCTTGGCAACCTTCATACCGGGCTTCATGCCGGTTAGCACGGTAAGTTCGTGGAAGTACGGGCCGAGCTCAGGCAGGGCCTTACCGCCAAAGGCCACAGTAGCACCGAAGGCAACGGCGTCTTCAATATGCTCGCGAACTTTGGAGATAGCACGACCGTGAATTACGGGACCATGGGTAGTGGTAGCCTCGAAGCCGTCACCGACCTTGAAGGGAGAGATGGCGGTGATTAGTTTGGCTACAAAGGCATCATGGATCGAGCGGTGCACGAAGATGCGATTGGCGCACACACAGGTCTGGCCTGACACACGGAACTTGCAGCTAACGAGAGCGGCAACAGCCTTGTCAACATTGGCGTCGTCGAAGACGATGAATGGCGCATTGCCACCTAGCTCGAACGACAGCTTCTTCAGTGTTGAGGCAGCCTGACCCATGAGTAGCTTGCCAACGGGAGTCGAGCCGGTGAAGGACACCTTCTTGATAGCGGGGTGTGTGCAGATAGCCTTTCCAACGGCTGGGGTGTGCTTCAGAGTCGTCACAAAGTTGAGAACGCCTGGGGGGAAGCCAGCACGATGAGCCAGCTCAGCCAGAGCAAGAGCCGTCAGAGGAGCCTCACCCGGGGTCTTGATGACCATGGTGCAGCCGACGGCAAGAGCGGGGCCGGCCTTGCGCGTAATCATAGCCGCGGGGAAGTTCCACGGCGCAATGAGACCACACACGCCAATGGGCTCGCGGCGCGTCACAATGCGTGCCGACTGGTTGCTGGCCTCAATAGTGTCGCCGTAGATGCGGGGCGCCTCCTCGCTGAACCATTCCAGGAAGTTGGCACTATACGTCACTTCGGTGCGTGCATCGGCTAGCGATTTGCCGTTTTCCAGCGTGATCAGTTGTGCGAGGTCCTCGTGGTGCTCCATCATCAAGTCGAACCACTTGCGCAGTAGCCGGGCACGGCTACGCGCTGTTGTCTTTTTGAAGGCCGGGAAGGCGGCGACGGCGGCCTTGATGGCGAGCTCTGTGTCGGCATCGTCGAAGTCGGGGCATTGCGCTACAATCTTGGCGGTGGCCGGGTCTAAACGTCGTCGATTCAGGTTAGTCTATGGATCTCACGATAGCTGTAGACAAGAGTAACCACTTTGCATTACTCACTTTCGACACCGAACTCCAGACCGCTGGCTGCATCAACCCACTGGCCGTTGACGTAGCACTTCGTCTTGAGCAGCGACGCGTCTTTAAGCTAGTAATAGAGTTAGTAGAGCTTTACATATAGATGTATCGTCGATACCGGACTTACTTGGAATTTAGACATTGTGATAGTTTGCTATAAAAAAGACTCTTTGGTAAAATCAAAGATCGAAGAGACTTGAAAATAAGAAGAAATCACTTAGAAGGACGAAAAAGAAACGCGGAATCTCTGTTGAAATAGAAATAATAATAAGAATCCTCGAAATAAAAAGGATCCCGCCGGTGGAAGGCAGCTCGACTTAGACGGGTAATTGCCCTTTGTTTGTTGAGGGGGAGGGGCAATCGGTGACTAACTGGCTTGGCTCCAAATTGGTAGCTTCCGTGCAGTTGTACTTTATTTTCAAATTTAATATTTTTTAATATATATATTTTTTTCAATTCTGTAACTACCGGGTTGGGGTTGGATTCGGGCATACATTCCCTTCTGTAAAACAGCAGCTACTCATTTTCGTAGGTTATCATCATTTGACTACACGTGACATTTCCCGGTACCAAACAAAAGACTCTGAGATATGAATCAAAGATTGAGATGCCGAGATGATTTCTCGAGCTCCGGCGCCAAGTTCCGTTGTCGGAATTAGCTCTGTGATATTGCCTCTCTTTCATGATAATTGCGATTGTTGTGTCTGAGTCGTTGTTCCCACCTGGTACCGGACTCCCGATCTATCTCGAGGGATAGATATTTAGTCTCGATGGTAGTATATCCACAAATCAGCCTCTTGGTAGTCCGGTTATAGTCCGTTGAACAATTGCCACCCAATAGCGTGTAAGAGTTGCCAATTTACAAGCGAACAATTGCCAAATCGAATCTATAAAGCAAAGCCACAAGGGCCTTCGCTTGGTTTGTTTATGCCACAGGTTTTGACGCTTTCTAGGCTTAGCCAAGATAAAAGGAAAGGAAAGGGAGCGTCCTATAGCCAATCAGCGACTACTATTTTGTATTTTAGTGTGGCCCGGACCGGTGCCAACTCTCCATATTTGAAGACAACTGTAACCCAAACCTCGGAGGACAGAATGTGGAGGCGGCACCTTCAGAGGGGTCAAATCCGGCATTTTACTCTTGAGGGCAGCACTAGCCAAATCGGCGGCTTCTAGTCGCTATGGAATCCATTGGATCTATGCATCTATTATCCTGATACTTAGCTCGTCTATGAGACCTAGGCTTACCCGGGGCCGGTTTCCGGTCACTTGACTACGGCAACAGGCCAAGTTGTTGGGATAGATTGATCGAATAATCGAAATTGAAATTCAAGCATAGGCCAGCTTATCGAAGCGAAGATGTGACACCGCATGTGCTTTGCTTTCTTGGAGAACTTTAGGACGAGTGTGTTTTCTCGATCGGGAAAGGGAAAGACAGCCTCCCGTTATCGCTCCGCTAACTTGATAACGATGCTGCCTGCGGATAGGCCAGCAACGAATCCTGTCAAGTAACTGCTTTCTAGGTTGTTGTTAATACCGGTGGCACTAAGAACTTAAAATGATAACGTAAACTATAAACAAACACAACGAAATGTAAAGTAGGACGCATTGTATAAAGCCTCGAAACACCCTTTCCTTCGACTTCCTCTTTGTCTCTTTCTTCGCCCATCAAGCTTTTCTTCTTCTGTCTCCATCCATCTCTCTCTTTTTCTACCTCTTCGCCATGTCTGTCCTACAGCCTTCTGTTGCTACCGCTGTGCCCGGTCCCCAGACCGCGGCTGTCGCTAAGGAGCTTTCCGAAGTCTTCGATGCCCGCGCCGTCCAGATTGCCTGCGACTACGACAAGTCGGAGGGCAACTATCTGGTCGATGTTGACGGCAACCGCTTCCTCGATGTGTAAGTGGCATCTCGAACTATCCAATATGACATCATCGACTAACTACTTTGTCTCTTCTCTCTTATAGCTACTCCCAGATCGCCTCCATCGCCGTCGGATACAACAACAAGCACCTGATTGAGGCTGCCTCGTCGCCAGCTATGGTCTCGGCTCTAGTCAACCGCCCTGCCACCGGCAACTTCCCTTCGCCAGCCTGGACTGGTGCTCTCAAGAACGGTCTGATGAAGGTTGCCCCTCCCGGCATGAAGTACATCTTCACCGCCCAGTCGGGCTCTGAGGCCAACGAGCTGGCCTACAAGGCCGCCATGATGCTGTACCAGCGCCGCAAGCGTGGCGTCGGTGCCGAGTGGACTGCTGAGGAGTCATCCTCCTGCCTAGAGAACGCCAAGCCTGGCTCCCCTGACCTAGCCATCATGTCGTTCGCTAACTCCTTCCACGGCCGTGGCTTCGGTTCCCTGTCGACTACCCGCTCCAAGGCTGTCCACAAGCTGGATATCCCCGCCTTCAACTGGCCCAAGGCCCCCTTCCCCGCTCTCAAGTACCCTCTGGACCAGCACGTCGAGGAGAACAAGGCTGAGGAGGCCCGTTGCCTGGCTGCCGTCGAGGAGCTGATCAAGACCTGGGTGTCGCCCGTGACTGCCGTCATTGTCGAGCCCATCCAGTCCGAGGGTGGTGACAACCACGCGTCTGCTGCCTTCTTCCAGGGTCTGCGTGACGTGACCAAGAAGCACGGTGTTGCCCTAATTGTTGATGAGGTCCAGACTGGTAAGTTTTTCACCCCATAATCACTATTTACTACATCGGCTTAAGCTAACTAAACTCTCCTGTGTTCTAGGCTTCGGCTCTACTGGTAAGTTCTGGGCTCATGAGCACTGGAACCTGACCTCGCCTCCTGATATGGTCACCTTCTCCAAGAAGGCCCAGACCGCCGGCTACTTCTTCGGTGATGATCTGCTGATTCCCGACAAGGCCTACCGCCAGTTCAACACCTGGATCGGCGATCTGGCACGTGTGCTGATTTCCAAGGCCATCATCGAGGAGATCCAAACCAACAATCTAGTTACTGCTACTGCCCGTGTCGGTGACCTGCTGTACGCCGAGATCGAGAAGCTGGCCGTCAAGTACCCCGGCAAAGTCAACAACCTTCGTGGCAAAGGCATGGGCACCTACATCGCATTTGATACTACCGACCCCGCTAAGCTGATTGGTGCTATGCGCAAGCTCGGCGTCACCATCGGCTCGTGCGGCAAGAACACTATCCGTCTGCGCCCCATGCTGATCTTTTCTGAGGAGCACATTCCGCTACTGATTAGCGCGCTCGACAAGTCTCTGGCTGAGCTGTAAGGAGAGTACCTATCATGGCTATCGCTACTTCTTCTACACGTGCTACTATTGCACATTTCATAGTCTAGTCTCGGCGTTCTTTTGTCTTTCTGTTTCTTCCAGGTTGTTTAGTTTTTGCCTTGTTTGGTTTAGTGGGTTCACGGTTTGGAACTCTACACGCATTCTACGATCTCCAATACTTCTCTTTTTTGGTGTGGCTTAGAGACATTATTGCTCTTTAGTCCACCTATATGTACATAGTAAAATTCATATCCACATGTTCTGCCAGCTACGTTGATATAATTTGCAACAGCTTGGCATTAGCCCCATCAACTTTTGATCCCACTGTAACCGTGCCTCTGTATCTATCCGTCTAAGTGCTTGGGCGTTGCAGCTGCCATTTCTGTCTGACATAACAGCTCGTTTTTTCTCTCAATATAGCGTATCTTAAATGCTACCTTAACCCCTCCTACCAGATGCCCTAAAACAGGCAAGCTTTAGTAGGCCCTGCGAACAGAAAGACAAAAGGCTGTCTTACTCTAGCATAAAATTACATACCAAAACGTTGGAGAATGGCAGGTCAAGTGCCGGGACTAAGAGGCTTATGCGATCGTTCTGTATGTGGAAAGCTACGGCGAGGAGGTTTCTTGATCACTATCTCTGTAGATAAAAGAGATGCGGGGAAACCCTACAACTACATGCTTACATACATATGTGTGCATGCCATGTTCTAGGGTTATGCTAGGGTAAATTAAGCTCAAACCATGGAGAATTCCAGTTCTAATGGGTCTAGGGTTGGGGTTAATGCTTGTGCTGATAGGGTATCCCAAAATTAAAATCTGTCGAGGAAAGAAGGAGTAAGGAGAAAAAGACCGACTTTGGCTGTCACCAGAACAATAGAAAGCTAAGGCTCCTCTCGATGTTTCGTTTTTTTTAACATTATTCCTATAGGCTAGCTTTTATGCACTAGTCATGGGAATAAGTCGGTAGAGAACGCTTAGGTGACTTGAAACAGAAAAGTTACCTGCCAAGCAATGATCACTAGCTTGTGATACTTGAGTGATCCAATCAAGACTCTGGAAGGTATTACTAACAGGTATCCTGCTAGCTACTAAGCTTAGCCAACGAAGTTCCCCTCTAAGCTTTGCTCCTAAAGATTATTTGAGCGCGGATCCGGATGTCTGATGCCAAGAACTGGAAGCCCGGACCGGGAGCAGATATCCGGTTCCGGGCCACGAACTAAGTCGGAAAGGCTTATGATGATATATATTTCGAAAGATAGGTAATGCCATCATCAACGTGATAGCTTGACGCCGTCGGCTCTAGCTACAGAAGATGTTGCCGCCGGAATTAAACTCGTTCAAGCTCAGCTCGGCTTCGATAAAGCCGGGCTTTGACGATGTTACTAGCATGTAGGGGTTGAGACTAGTATCAAGTATTCATAGCATCTCATGGCATCTCACGACGCAATAGACAGGTAGACAGCACTTTGTATCGTGATAGTTGGGATATCTTATTGTCATTAAGTAGTACAGCAGAATCTAGATACATACAAGCTCCAGGTCTTACCAGATACAAAACAATGAAGCAAATTCTCTCGCTGCCTACATGTTCATCCACATATTGCCTCCTAGGCCGCCTCCAGGCGTCAAGCCGCTACCGGGTGTCTGGCCACCACCACTGCCCTCCATCAGGGGACTAAAGTCAGTCTGCATAGACACCGAGTACTCATCCAAAGTCTGCTGGAAGGACGCAAAGGTCTCGTCAGTGCCGAAGAAGGTCGAAGGGATTTGCATCGTCGACGTGGCAGGTTCTTGTCTGATCGAAGCGCCACGCCAGAAGTCTAGCGGATGTGGCGCCATTCCGTTGTGTCCACCAGCGCCGACCAAATCAGGTTTCCCCGTAGCTGTAGACGGGGCAATGCTATCACCGTCATCGTCTCCAAGCTGCGAGCCTTCCATAGCTGAGGCGGCTGTGGCTGTAGGGGCCCCAGACGACGGCTGCTTCCACAGCATCTGCCATTTCTTGAAGCGCTCATAGCCTGATTCCTCCTCGGTCAAGTCAGTTGCTCCCGCACCGGTCATCTTATTGCTAGCCGTTGCTGCAGCGTCCAGCTTAGCTACAGCGCTCTCAAAGACCTCCAATAGGGAAACCTCGGACCGAGCCGACTCACCCCACGCTGCCATGCTCTTGATCATAGCCATGCCCTCACCCAGGGCAGTGCGCAGTCGGTCGGTGCGCTTCTGTAGACACTGCGTAACGATGACGAGCAGGGCTGCGCGGCAGGCACTAAACTCGGTGTACGAGGCACGTGCCAATCCGATCGTGCGGTTTAGCGCCTTGCACGTTTCGATGACGCTGAGTGCCGCCTCGATACAGTCGGCTACTAGCAGAGCGCGCGGGTGAGGCTTGGAGGTAGATGTGGCTGTTGAACTGGTTGGTGTTGCACCGGAAGTCGCCGGACTGGCATCAGCACCGGCCATCGATGTGTGTGTGCGACCAAGGCCGCGCGGGAAGACAAACGGCCGGCCGGCATATAATCGTAGTAGGCAAAACTCGAGCCGTAAATGGGCATCAAGCCGCGAGAACGGCACATTACCAGAGAAGTCCTTGTTAAACTTATCCAATGGCAGAATGTCCCACCACTTGTGAAGTTCGTTCTTTGTATCGACTAACCTTGTAAAGACGTCGGCGGTCTCTTGCCGTGTTCCAGTCTTCAATAGTTGGCTGGAGCATAGAGTTAGTGATGTATTGTTGAGGGATCTAGGTATAAACTCACATCTCGCGTGACACTTTCGTTAAGGTTTTGTTTAGTTGTAATGTGGCTAGCATATGAGCTGTATTGACTGGCATATTGACCGGCCACATAGATGGATCCAAAGAAGGCAGTGCCGCATCAACTTCCGCTGGGGCAATCGAGAGCGGACGACCGTGAAAGATACCAACTCGTCTATCCAGGGTTATAGTTAGCATACTAGGGTTAATGAGACGATTTCCTAAAGCAAAGGTCGGTCACTCACCGTTCGATGGCGTGAGCTGTCCAAAACACACGGTTGCGAGTCTCCCGAACAATCGGCGGCCAGGCATCCGTTGAACAGTTGCGGTGCATGCCGTTTTGAATCGCTAGCTTTAGAGCTAGGTTGAGATAGATATACGAAAGGCCAGAGGCGTCCAGAGGTAGTGTGTATAGGCCAATCAGTAGACAGGCCTGGACGCTCTCTAGCGACGCTATGGTGATGATATCAGGAACCAGCATGCATGCGCGCTGATAGAACATAACCCCGACAGCATCTTCCTCGTACGGCGAGCTGCCCTGGCCTCCGGACTGAGCCAGACGCGGCGGGCCCTCGTTGTCGTTGTCGAGGTACGCATACTGAGTGCCGATGGCCAAGATAATCAAAATCGTGCCGACCGTGCCGACATCGCGGTGCGTGAAGACGGCCGGATTCTCGTAAGCCAGATTGATTTTGTCCATGAGCCAGGCGCGGTCGACAAAAAAGTAGTTGCTCTCGGCATGCTTGAAGAAGGCCTCAACAAGATAGCCCGTGATGTATGGCGGCGGCAATGACTGCAGCGAGAGCACTGTGTTGGACGGTGACTGAAGCTCTTCGGCACGGTAGTACTCCTTGAAGGTCAGTGGGTCAGCCGGCTTGTCGCCTGAGCGTGAATCCGGATTGCAGTTCTCGATCCACTGCTTGATGCGCATCGAGAAGTTCCAGTGTGAGAACTCGCCCGAGTAGTCTATGAATTTCGTTAGCATAGAGGTCTAGAAGACGATATATTAACCAACTCACGAGCTATATTGCTTTCCAGAGGCTGCATAGTGAAGCTCTCTGCATCGACGCCGAGATAGTCCGAGCCCTGCGACGTCTCGTCTGCCTCGGCTCCGGTCGTTGCTGCCGCTGTTGCAACCCCACCTGCGCCACGTTGACGATCGACCGCCTCGGCCATGCTTCGTAGCGCCGCCGAGTCAATATTCGGCCGCCCGGTATAATGCGCCAATAGCTTTTCCATGTAGCGCATGCGCTGCGCCAACTCGGCTGGCTCTCGGGACGTAATTGCAGCACGGGATGCGCCATCATCGGCCGTTTCACGTGGCGGATGGCCCGTGAAGCCGCACGGCCGATTCAGTCTTGCACAGCGCTGACATGGGACGCCGCCCTCACATTTTTCCTTCTGACGGCGACACTCATCGCATCTGATATAGCAGCAAGCCACCAGCCCACATGTTAGTCTATTTTATCCTTTCTTGAGCTCTAGTACCACGATCAGACTGGAAGAAGAAGATAACTCACGCTCGTACGGCCCGTTTGCGGTCTCGTTCGTCTACACGCCGTGGCCGTCTTTTCGGCACGCCGCCATTACTCACACTAGCCGATCCCCTTTGATGGCCCGCGCTGTTTCCGATTCCGCTACCACTTACACTGCCTGCAGTTGTGCGTCGTGAGATCGGCCCTGGAGTCGGATGCCCAGCCGAAGGCGCCGTGTTTTCGGGCTTATGTGACATCTCTTTGGCACTATCCCCTCGAGAAAGGGAAGGGCAATGTGGGTATGAGCCTTCGACTGTCCCCTGGGACGTGAATGTGAGGCTGCTAGAAGAAAGCCAAATGCCGCTACAACTTCTAGCTAAATCAGCTCATTCTCTAAGCCTCGATAAAATGCCAGTCTGCGACACCAAATACCGCTTTCGGCGCTGATATTATAGCTAGAAAAGGCACAATATTCGAACTCTGAGAACAAATCCAAAAGAAAATAAATAAAAGATGTCCGTCTAATCGTAATATAATGGAACCGTGTAAAAAGATGAACCAACAAAAAGGCTGCGAAATTGAGGCTCTGCTAAACAAGACGTTGAGATAATAAGACGTTGCTTTATCCAATAGAGTAGTTGCTGTTGTTGACGCCTTTCGAGTTCTTTTTTTAGCTCCGAGGCTTGTACGTCTCCCGTCTAAAGATACGACGAATTTACAATGTAGAAGGTACTCTTAACGATATCCTTTTTTTCAATCTCTAGGTTTGAAAGAGGTAAGTGCTCAACTCAAAAATAGATACAAGGTTGGCGGGAACCTTCGAAGCCGATGTAGCGGTCGGTCTTTTTCTTTGCAGAAAGCCCGAGAAGAACAAAAAGAAAGAATGAATATTACTATCGCGGTCTAAATAAACAAAAATGAAAGATTCGCGATGCCCGTTCAGTTTTCTACTACTCTGTGATTATTCGGCAGGTAGTAGTCGTTTCTGTTTGGAGTAATGGCCGAATTTCGTTTTTTCGTTCGTCTAAACCCTCAAGGAACAAACCGGACGCCGTACTTGCTGTTCTTTTCTCCAAAAAAAAAAGATCATAAGAGACAAAAAAGTAAGTCAGAATCAGCATACATACAGAATGGTACCAACTAAGCTAGCAAATAGTCAATATTACTTTCACTATTTCTTCTCTCTTTCTTACGCTTGCTTCCTTCAAGCTATTTGGTGCCCATTGCATTGTGTATTCCCTTTTTCCTTATCTATACAAACATAAGTAGGAATAAAATCTCCATCTTTTGGCGCTCCAATTCAGTTAACAAATAATAATCAACCTAGTCAGCGATAAGAACTCTAGTAATAAAATTGCTTAGTGTTTGCCTGCCAGACTCGGTTTTGCTGATTGTGATTAGACAGCTTGTCATGCTCAAAAACGGCAGGGGCACGCCGGCCAATCACATGAAAACATCTATGGCGTCACACCCGACCGCCCCGCTTTTTGGTTGTTTGGCGCCTTTTGACTTTCTTTGTTTCTATCTCACTCCATATAGAAAGACTAAGAGTCTGATTTTTTTGTCGTATTTCTACCGAGCTAAAACAGAAGCGTCGACTTGTTTCAAGAAGAAGAAAGTTTTCCCTCTCTACATCTTTAAATGAAGTATAAAAATATTCTTTCAACAGAAATCAAGACTACGATACTGTACTTTCTTCATCAGAAAGAACTTTTCCCTTTATGTATAATATTTGTTTCTATATTTTCTCAGCTTCAGACATCAACTTCAAGTAACAAAGTAAATCATCATTAGTAGTTGTTGTTTTTCTAAGTGCTCGCATAGTATGACTTCTTAAGTCTTATCATTAAAATCAATGTCGCAGTAGGAAGTTCTCTCATTTATCTTGGGGTATTTTTTTACAAAAAATTCGCTTATTTTGTCTTCTATCTGATTATCGTTTTCTTCTCTCTACATAAGCTAGATTTATGCCGTGTATGTTTGTGTCGTATTTTTTTATTTTCACTATAACGATCATGTCCGTCTGTGTTTTCTCAAGTTTTGAACATTTCATCATTCTATCAGATTTATCAGGTACCAGACGACTTTCATTGTATGGGTTTCGTTCTTTTTTATACACATATTCGAAGTCGTTTGTGATTCATTTTTATCAAGGCGGAAATGGAGCTTTAATAGCTATGTAGCACCTCCTAAGACTGAACTAATACTATATACAATGTAAGGTGGAGGACAACCTCCTTCTCAACAGTGACAGGCCACTGAGATACAGAACATTTGTTATGGTTTCGTTATATGCTATTCCTGCGCATTTCAACTTCTAATCCTTTCCGGGAAACCCCACCTCGTCAGGAACCTCAAAACCTCCAAGCATTCTGTAGCTCCTTGTATTATAAACCCTCTTAGAACTACCTTCTGCAGAACTTCGTGAATGGAGGGGCTGCCCCAAACCCTCAGAGGCACTACCATAAGCATAGGGTGGACTTCAGTAGTAGTTTTGCCCCAGCGGGATAAGAGAGAGAGGTTATACGACATGGAAAAGAGGGATAAAACAAAACCTCTTGGCTTGACTTATTTATCGTCTACCTGAGTCACTAAAAGTATACAAATCTCGAGATGTTAGCCATCAATTGTAATCACGCCTGACATGTTTTCTCTTGATGTTTTCATATGCAGTTAGTTTGGTTAACCAGTCGACTTGGTATTTGCATGATTGCATGCAGTAGATGATCCAATTTAGGCGTTGACCATAGATAAGACTTCAATAATGTGGCAATACAGAAATATAACACCTTTCTAAAATTATCAACATCCTTTATGATTCCATCACTGGACTCGATACTTCCACCAAGCCTCAAAATTGTGAAACATCTCATATATATATCTTAGAGATAAATTTAACTGTAGTCATACTCGATTCAAACAAATTCGATATTTCCTAATATCCAAATGTATATAACTACCCAATAACTCAGAATATACCCGACGAGGTAATAACACATACGAATGCTCAACTCGGTTGCTTCGTAAAGTACCGTACCTACAGAATCCAACTCAAGAGCCTCCCTTGGTTGCATACGAGACGACTTACCACATGCCTTTAGCCAGCTAACATTGCCTCGTTCCAACTACGTCACGTCTTTCTTGTAGACAATGGCAACTCTCCGAGTCCCTAAAGGATGTCTCAAAGTTAGCTCATCACGTTTTCATTGAGCGCAAATCAGGTACATATCGGTGATAGGCCAGTAACTGGCTTAGTATTCTGAGGGTTCCATGTTCCATGTTGTCCCTTAAAGTCGATAAAGGAATGGTGTCCATCAAGTCAACCCTAGCAACAGTACATTATTCATGTTTCTTTGTGTACCTCCAGGTCTATAGTAAAGTGGCGATCTACCTTTGGAGTTGTGAGAAAAACAGCTTCACATCAGAAGAAGAAAACACCTCCTTTACCCGCACGACATCCACAGCAACTCAAGATAGGCTCAAATTACATGTGTTCAAAGTTTATACAAATGCACCCAAGGTTCAAGTATATATCAAAGTTGTATTTTATCCGGCTCTTGTGAAACAATAACGTAGTTCCACATTAATACAGAAAAATGCTGAGAGAGTGATCACCCAATGATCCATCAATCATTCGACGACTCAAAAAAAACATAACATATACGGCTACTTTAACCTAAATAGCACACATCCTGCTCTATTCTAGTCTTGAAGCGATTGTTGTATCCACACTCATGTTTGTCTGTCCGACATAGCGGGATCAGTTTTCCTTCGACACATGATAAGACGTCTTTATAGAACATTCCAACGTTTTGTGGGCCACAAACTACTCGTATAAGGCCTTAATGAATCATATAAACTCGAGAAGGTATGTGGTGCTGTATCACATAGCATGTGTCGAGATTTGAAAGCTACGGATAGTTACGATACCATTCATGGTGACTCCATACCTGTATACATACCTGTTTGCTTTGGTGTCACCCGAACTATGGCTGCAACAGCCTAGTCTTTATATTTCTATTCCAGTAGTTAAGATGGAGAGATGCGTCTACGAACTTGCATAACTCACAAACACGCATACCTGCTTGTTACCTATGGAGAGAAGTCCCTCATGTAGATACAATTACCAAGCATGGCTGGGATCCCCTCTCTCCCATCCCCGGCTCATAAGCCCGACCCAGCTAGCTTAAGTTGTTCTGGAAGTCGGTGAAGGCCAGCCATCGCAGAAGAATAGGCAATAACGTCTGGCGATGATCGGCTCATCAGAACCCCGCGAGTCCTTCCCCGTCTGCTAGCTCGCCAGTTCGTAAATAAATGCTAGTTCTAGGACGGGGGGATGGAAGCGTCGCCTAGGTAAACCAAAGTAGGTACATCACATGTGCATACAATGCATGCATACATGCTCACATGAGAGCTGCATATACCAAACAGGCAGAAACTGCTGTTGACTGTTGTTATTTGTATCTTTCTAGGCACCAGAATCCCTCCTTATGCAGACTATCAATCTACTAGATCCTACAAAGCTTGGAGTTGGCATAGTAGTATGTCATAGTGCCTATTCTTGTCCTGCATAGCAACCGTGTCTACGAAATCCGGATCTTCCTCATCTCGTTCATGCATGACAACCAATGTAAACAAAACATACGACAGATAACAGCCCGAGTTCAACTCCAAAAGAAACTGAAAGAATCCTGCTAGTGTTACTAGTTGCAGCTGTAACAGATACAGTTGCACTGCATATTGTCTACGATATTACGTCTAAACAGAAAGATTCAGACGCTGTAATGCAGCCAACCATGCAGGCGCCTCGTCCACCTATCATTCATGTAGCCTAAGTGTGTACGTTTCTACAGTCGTGTGTCTCTGGTCTAGCAAAAAGAAGCTTCTCTGAGCTCGCGAGTCTTTGGTGCCGGATGATAGCTGGCTTATATTGGACATGCTGTGCAAGCATTCAGGGAATACGACTGCCCGTGAGATACGCCGATATGCTCGGCTATTTCTCTAGTGTATATTCACTCCCTTGTTCCCAAAGTCTAGTCTCACAACATGATAGAAGGGAAACGATAATACAGGCCTGTTTCCCTGTCTTAGCCGGTAAGAATCGAGATTGTCTACTCCTTATCAGTGCAGCAGCAACAACAAACCAGCCCTAAGAATTACGCATATACATAGATCCAACAGCCAGAAGATTCAACCTGTGTAGGACGCGACCCCGATTCCTAGCCTACATAAACACAAGTACGAGTTTACAAGTACAGATACACAAGAGCACTTCAGTAGTACATATATTTGCTTCAGGATAAGTACATGTAGGACGCTATAGCTATAGTAGCATTGGCCATAACTGCAGCCCGCTCCGTGCCCATCAAGAGGGAATTATATAGGAAATAAAGACAAATAAAAAAAATTATGTACGCAAATAATAATAAGCCCTGGCTTCATAACTGTACTAGACATAGCATCAAATCTCATGCTGCAGAGGCGGATATTACAGCGTGCAGCTGCTCACTTCGCCTAAGCCCAGCGTGCCCAAAACCCCCCCAGCTGGCATATTTTTAGGCATATCAGTTTCCCAAGAAGGTCAGGTTTCTGAACTCCAGGGGAAGAAGGAAAGAAAAGAGGCTGTTGCACAGCTTAGAAAAGAAGTGCTAATACAGCATTCCCAATCTAACTTACCCCCCGCCATACAGACTACTTGCAGACACGAGAATCATTACATGTATGTGATCAACACTATCTGTTGCTGTCCTTTACTTGTATTTTTAATGAATATATTTTTCATAATTTCCTCGGTCCGCCCTGTAAACGCATAAAGATACTCAATAAAGAGACTTATTGGTCAATTTCCTAGGCGTGCTCGACTTCTATTGGCTTTGGCTAATGGGAAACTACCATGGTAGCAAGGTTTAGCGCGTCATTTGCAGTTGTTGTTATACCCATATTAACCTAGTTTCTTAGTCAGTAGGTACATATGTAGTTGTGTGTACAATGATATCTTTATGTACGTACCTGCAAGTATCCAAGGGCAGCACGGCCGCAGTAGGCAGCTCGAGCCAAGATCGTCAATAACAAAAGATCATAATCAGTTGTACACTAAGACAGGAAATTAATACAAACTTCCAGAAGCAAAAGCACCAGCAAATTCGATCTCTTTACAATGGAGTGACCCAAGCTTGGTTCAGACTCAATCGCAGAAGCCGCCTTCCAGTAGTAACAAGAATCCTAGTCCAATAGTGGAAATCACGCTTCAACTACTATCATAACAACATCAACAGTTAGAACCAATACATAAGTCTATGGGTTCTTCCGTCGACGTGTAATATAGACCAGAGTATTCTTAATAGAAGTATTCATCTGAACAAACGCGGATGTCGGAACGGCAATATCACAACATCAACTGCTATAGAAACAAAACAAAACAAAACAATCCCATCTCCCCATTTTGCGGTTGTAGCTGCCCATAGCTTCTTTATGCCTTCTCTCTTGTCAACTAAACTAGGTGAACTATTGCCTATGAGAACTCAGCTTTACTTTGTTTGCTATTATATCGCCTGAAACCGGACTATAGCAAAATAAAGCAAAGCCAGGTATTGAACACGCGACTTAATGCATGAATCTCTAAGAGTGAGGATGTAATCTGTGGGATTCTGAGCACAGAATAAATAGTAGAAAAAGGAGTCATAACCCCATCCAGGCATTTGAAGTTTTAATAGAGTTATTAATATAGGCCACCAGTTGGACAATGCTGATAACCCATTATGTGTTAACCCTAAGTGACGCACTAATATAATATAATTTTCTCATGCACCTCCAGGGATATTTACTCGCCAATGTAGGAACTCACCTGAAAACTCCGTGCCACTTGCAGGCGGCTTTCAATCTTTCAGAAGAGAATACACATGCAGATGTAAGTGCAGGTTACAGTACATGTTAGCATTGATCCCAATCCACACGTCATTGCGACCAGAGTCTGCCACAAGAACAATGTGCCTAAATATCGCGCAGCTGCAGGTCTCTAAGAATAGAATTAGGATATTGGCAGCTGCAAGTGCGAGTTTCAGACATTCCTAGGCTCGACTGTTCGCCATATGAAAATGCTCTTAGTTAATCTGCAGAAACGGATTCACTGACCTTTTTTGTCGTTTCAGCTAGTAACAAGGCTTTTACTCAGCTATATACTGCACTCAAGCTTTCTATATCTGCTATGTGTAGGATGGAGGACATCCCGCTATGAAAGGAGTAGCCGGCTGCATGAGAGGAAACAAGAATAAGGGTCGTGGAGACTTCACCTGAATCAGAGTATATGCATCAACATAGACTCCATGTTCTGGAATGCCCGTCAGAAAGATACATGAGCTCAAAAAATAAAGGTACGCTGTCAAAGAAAGTTCGATTTACCCGTGCTCATCATACTTGAACCACTTGGGACTGGTAACAAACCGAATAAAACCAGGGAATGTGAGATCTGTTCTATGAGCACTGTTGCTTTTGCTGTTGATGCTGGCTAATGAGGCTCAAAGCAAGATCAAGCAGAGATTTCCCGACGTCTATTTTTCTGCTTACTATATGGCTTGGGCTTTGCGCTGAAGAGCGGTGAAGCGGGAGATGATGATTTGACATTACCCTCATCTCGTTCGCGCGGGCCGCTGGCAACAAAAGTGACCAGGGCCACATCTTTTTTTTTTCTTTTTCCCTCTTGCTATAATGAAATTCAAGATACAAGACCCTAACAGCAATATACTGTATTTTTAGTGTACAACTGTTAGTATAGTGACAACACAGGGCTATCTATTGCTAGGATTAGCCATAATAGTTTTGTGATCAGAGCGCTGCCAGTAATCCAAGCACAAGCATTGGCCTTTTTTCTTGCACAAGGGGAATATGTATTTGCTCTTCGTTCCTTTTTCATATGTATTATGTACCAGTTGTGTATATGACTTGGCAGCCCTGTACGCCGATATTGCATTACGCAAAGCTCAACAATAGCACAAGGAAGTCTCCCAGAACAAGAGGCATACAGATGTAGAAGACATTTATGATTCGTACTCTTCAGGTACTTCGGAGTAGAATAAATAACATGAAAGCTCCGTTAGTGAACAGTGCCGCTTTTGCTTGGGTCAACTTGGGCATGGTTCAAAGGACGTTATTGTTAGTGGATGTACTAGTGATGTCGAGTATGATGTCAAAGCCCCGAGCTTTGTTATTAGGTTTTAGGTTATTTATCCACCATTTTAGTTCTAGTCATGTAAACTAAGATTCGAAGGCTTCCAGAAGGCCTTAGTTGCGGACTATAAGGGAGACCGACAGGCGAAATTTCTTAGATCAAAAGGACGTCTTTAGTTGGCTATTAAGAAATATGAGTTATAGATGCCCTGAAATAACAGGCTTCGTTAGATTTATATTGCGTAAGAAAAAGGAATACCTTTCTTAGTATTGACACTTCTATTTGTTGTGGTAGTCGCAATTTGCCGAGCAACCAAGTGAGCCTAGATATTGTAGGCAAATTTACGAAGAAAACAAAAGTATCAAACGCTGACTTCTTTAGCTTCTTGATTAGGTTAGCCCTGTCGGCTCGTGACTAAGCCAGAATCTCCTTCTGGCAATCAATCGTATTCATGATGTTTTCATACGAAACCCCTGTAAGCCGATGTCACGATGATATCTAGTTGATAAAAAATGATTTAAATAAAAGTCAACATGGCGCCGATAGAATAGTTTACTAGATACAGGGAAAGAATATGCTCATATATACAACACCGTTCTCTTCTCCTACAATTGACCGATTATCACGGAAGCCCCATCCTTATAGTGTAGGCGCCAATATTTTACCATAGCTTAGCAACATATTGTTTTAAGAAAAATAAAAGAAAAAAAAGCAACGTACCAAAGACTAGGATTTGCCGATCATTCGGCTATTTTCAGATGAGAGGTTATTTCATATGACAAGGCCTATTAGGGAGATATCATTTCGGGATACTAGGCATATTGTTTGTGTATTATATCGTCAATTGTCAATCTAACGTCTAATTTGAACAGACACAAGAAGACATGTCGTTAGATATCATGCTCCTAATCTCAATGATCCAGAGCCGCGTAGTCACGTGATGTCGCGACCCTATCCACTTTCCTAAAACGGCAGCTTGTTTACGCCTGTGCAACCCCACACTTTGCTGTGCAGTGACGACACACGTAGACGCTTTATCCACGGAGGAAAGATGTGATTTATTACAGTTTGTTGCTATGTTGATATTTGTCCACTGCAACGAGTTTTGTCTCTTGAGTTTCCTACGAAATATGCCACGGGCTGTCTATGGAAAGTGTTGAGTAAATGTTAGGCCAAGAGACGGGGGTTTTCTGGTCATGGAACATGTGCATTGGTTGATCGTGAAATTCACAAGCATGTCGAGAGACAAGACAATGGATCATTGTCTTGGTCTTTTAAGATACCTGCAGTAATCAAGCGCAGTTTTTAAGCTTGTGATTTTTTCCTCTCCAAACAATGCATGATCCATGGCGAAGAAGAAAGATTGGGGACAATTATGACGATTCGCTTACTCACGATATAATTTATATAGTTCTTGCCAGCAGATTACTTCGCGGGTCCGGATAGTACAATAATATTTCTCCGGTTTCCTCGAAAACTAGCAGAGCTTAGGCAGTTTTTCGGTGTAATACTACCATGTTATATTTCAGTGCAGGAGAAAGAAGTGGTCTTATTCCCTTGCTCAAGTTGATTATTTTTTCCTGCTGCAGCTCGCTTCTGCACAACCCAGCCGAGCTGTTAGCAATTAATCAATCATCAACTGTTGAAATGTAAAAACGTATCTGTCAAAATCAACCGGCAGGAGCAATACTAGTGAATCATTTTTCCCATTTTTTCCTTCTTTTTTCAGTATATAGTGGAGTTCTTTTCGGTGCATTCTGTTGTTGATTGGTTTTATTGCCCAGGGCAACTCGCTTCATCGTGGAGTAACTTGTGGAAAACGGCAGCAAAAGATGGAGCATCACCAACCTCTTGACAACCCGAAAGCCGGAAATTGATAGAGTTTTCACGTCTAATAGATTCATAAGCAGTCAACATGCATGTTTTGTTGCTGCACATGACATCACTGGCTTGAAAACTCTTCACCGCATCGTTCGTTTGGGTGTACCTGTAGATAGAGATAATTATATAAAATAATAAAAATAAAAAAGAGACATTATCTGCCAATCACGCAAGTTCTATAACAACTTAAAATGAAGATACTTCAGGGTACAATATATAAATGCTAACATCAGATATTTATATATCAAGTTATCAGGAGAAAAAGAATACTCCAGTGTAGCCGTGTCGGCTAGGAAACCCAAACACTTGATGGGAATTGGTTTACAATCAAGTATTGATGAATTCTCATGCTTTATCACCGCACTCTTCTATAGCCATCCGTGGCTCGTATGATGGATAGAAGAATATATCTGTTTGAGGTTTTATCTGTTTCGCGTAAACTAAATGTGTAGGCCTAAGTTTGCGTCGATTGCCAAGATAGCCAAACAAATCGAGCAATATCTTCACAACTTGAAGTATTTGATTTTATACCACAAATACGTACCTAAATCACAACCTTTGGTCTAGGCCATGTTCTTATCCCAGGGATTGTGATTGCCGTGAGGCTAACAGGCTAGGGAGGATAGGAAACTAGAATATAATGGCAACTATACTATAAAATTCAGGCGAATATGTGTCAAGTATCAGCGCAGTGAGCTAAATTACAAAAAGTTTGTGTCGTTGTATCATTCTCGGAGCATTTGTTTTGTGTCAGAGCACTTGTCTAGGCTGCCCCAAGCAAACATGGTACTGTGATGGAGATATGCATATTACTATTTTGCCTAATAATATAGATAGGACGGCATCAAGAAGCGGTCTGGCTATTCGCTTGACAAGATCAGGAATAAAACCTTAAAACATCAGAATGAGGTCTGCTTTACTGGTCTTCTCATGAGAATAAACACGGCACAAGATAGGATGTACATAGATATGATACAAGTAGATGTACAGATAATAACAAGGCGGTCGTTTTTAAGACCTACAGAGTGCATAATAAATCATGCACTACTACTTTCTAGACATAGAACAGGCTACAGATTGAGTACAACAGTGTTGACATTGACGTCCACAAATAAGGCTTCAGAAGCAGGTCGGCTGAAAGACAACTCAAAACAGCCGAGACTGGGCCAAGTCTTTCATCTCAAGCTTAGCTGACCGGTCCTTTTATTATCCTACGATGTATTTCCTCGAATGGATGTCCGGAGACGCGTGGATTTGGAGCGGGGTAAAAGAGCGAAGAGGAAACATAAACAAAAGGATAATGTATGCATAAGAAAGTATGTAAACGCAGCCCAGCTTTGTTGTTGATTTTTATCTCTTCTAAGCAAGATTGAGCGGTGATCAAACAAAACAAGATGGTGCCGTCACATTCGGCTCGGAGACTTGGGACTTGCTTTCTTATCTTCTCTCCTCCTTTCAGCTGTCTTGGTTTAGCGTTATCAATAGCTTTTATCTTTTGGGGACTCTTCGAAACTCTTCAGTGAATATAAGGCGTGATTGGCTTGTTCTGCCTATGATTATGCAAATCTAGAAGTAAAACAAGAATAACTCTTTTCCTGCTTGTATTGTTTGTTGGCTAGTACAATTGAAGACAGCGCCAAGTTTGAATGGAAATATCCGTATTTGCCGACAATTAGAAATCAATATTTCGAGACTTGGATAATCTCTAGAATATAAATAAAATCATCATCATCATAGTTTCTGATCCTGTGAAATCGCTAGCCGTCACTAAAACGTTAGCGTGGCGGTAAATTTCGCGCTCTATACGTGATTTCATTGATTGCGTTTTAGCGCTGAGAATTCCATCGTGTAATTGTAGGAACAAGAAGACTAATCATTTGACAACAAGGGCCAATTGATAATATGTCGTAAATTTGCTATATTTAATACTAATAAGGTAGTCTTTTACCACTTGAAGCTATGATATGATGTGATTGACATCAGATTAAATCGTACAGAAATTCTACCAACACACTTATCCTTAATTAGAACTAAAAAAAACTGAACTAACAAGACTAATAGAAACAAAGAAAACAAGTCAAAAAGATGCGAAGCAAGGTTTGTTGCAATGTGATTTGTGCCAAAGATAGATCAAAGACAAGGGTTTGGCCGAACCGAAGACGACAACCCTTGACGCAAACCCCAAGTGTCAGATCTCATCGGAACCCTATGTGAGACAAAGTTTCGGGTTCAGAGCGTATACCGAACCCTTATTATACTCGGCGTATGAGTCTACAACCACTTACATGAGCTTGCCTTTTAGATATCTTCAACCCTATATAAGTTTACGACTATAAATGACTGACTTGCCACTTGCCCAAAGTTTATCTTCTTTATTATGTATATAGAAATGCAGAAATATCAAGGCCTTGTGTCTTCACTTTGACAGGTGCACCAGCATAACTTGGAAAAAACGAGGTTTGTGCAAAAAGCTTCTAGAAGAAATTTCAGAATTATGAATAGTCTGTTTGATCCGTGCACAAAAACAAACCAAGCCAGTATATTTTCTTCTCTTACTTTTCCTTTGGCTGCCTGATTTCTCGACCAGGTTTCCTGTTCCGCTTGAGGATTACCAGCCACTTTGAGCCGCATAACGGACATCAGAAATTCTCTTCCACATCTGTCTCCCCCATTAGCCCCTAACTTAGGTCTGCATGTTAGCTCACGTGAAAGCCAGGCAAGCCTTTTGTTTGTTGGAAACTCAGGGCTATCGAAGCACTTTTTTGTTTTCCACGTAGTGCACCCGAGCTACTGGAAGAAGCCAACGCAAGCTGCATGCAGAAGCTCTGACTTCTTCTTAAGAAGAACAAAATAGAACAGCCGACACGAAACAAAAAAACAAGTCACTGGGTCGATAAAGGAAAAAAAACGCTACAGGGACTTCGCTGATTCTGCATCGTGCATATGCACGATACTGGATCCCCTCAACCTTGACTCGAACCCACTCTAGGGAATAATAAAGAACAATACCCTTCTAAGGCAATGATGCAAAAAAAGAACCACAAACTTCGGGCTTGTCACGGTAATCACAGCTTAATGCAGGCAAGTATTAGACTTCAGATGCATGTGCCGACCTGCATAGTCGTAGTGGAGAGTGAATGTTATGTGACATGATAAGTCCGGGAAACTTAACCTGTCAAAGAAGACGAAGAAACAATACAGCACGACGGAGCTGGGATGGTAAGCGCATTTTCCAGCCTACTGAAGGCAGAATATAAGGCATGGCCCCATCACGATAGAAAACTTGGAGGTTGGCTCCTGTTGGTTCCCCGGATATAGTGGTTCTTGGACTGGGATGGGGCATCAAGAAAAGGGTCTTTACTGGGTAAAGATGCATAGAAACGAAGGAGAACCGAGTAGTGCAAACCACCGATGGAATAGTTCACACATGTGTGCTAAAGCATCGGTGAAGAGATTTTCTTCTATAGTAACTAGTTCTTCGTGTTCGAGGAGCGGTTAGTCCGTACCTAGTATACGATGATGTCCTTTTTTCATTTATCTTTCAAGGTACTTATGGGTAAAGCTTTCATAGACTAAAAGTAGTGGCTTCGCTATAGTAGCTTCAGGCCCAACCTTTTCCTTTTTCTTTCTTATATTAATCACTAAATGCTTCCCTGTCTTTGTCTTTGTCTGGTTGCCAGAGTATTAAGTGAGCAAAGCATGATCCTGAGCAATAAAACTACACAGCGAAGAAAAAAAATCAAGAAAAGAAAAACCCCACACATACTCTCAGATATGCAGGATGTGCTTACAATGTAACTTCACCATTGTTTTATCATTACAGAGATACATCTTTGCGACAAAGAATACAATAAGATGAGTACAGACCACTTTCATTGGAGCTTCTGGTTGCTTTCGGCTTAAGTAGAAAAAGGAAAGATTGTTTCTCTATATGAGACAAACCCTTGCCAGCTCTTTTGAGCACTATTGAAGAAAAGAACTAACAATTGATACCCAAAAGGTAGATTGACTTGCTAGGATTTGGTACAAGCTGTAAGGGGGCAATATAGAGAGCTGATGTATACATCTCCTTCTAGATAGCTTCGACATCAACTTTAGAATACTATACAGAAGACCGTCTCTTGCCACAGCAACTTGTCGTCATCCTGTGCACGGTAGATTACTCTGGAGACTAAAGCCTTGAGACTCGGAGGGTGTGTATGATTTCATTTACTTAGTTAGTCCTTGTATTCCCGGAAAGACTCCAAAGCGTTTGTAGTACTAGCTGGAAACGCCGTCTTAAACCACCGTGAACTCCCAACCACCCGTTAAACCAAAGCAGTGAAAAAAAAGAACGGGTAATAGTAGTATAGTAGTATTCGTATTTCTTTCCCTAAAAGCCCATTGCCCCAAATATCCTTTGTTGTCAGTCAGGGAACTAGATAGTTTTCTTTGATTAGTGCCAAACACTATATTCCCTCTATTGCTGCAAGGATGTGGCGATGGTGACCTACTGGATGGAGAAGGGAAGCCGAAATCCACGTATAAGTAGAAGATAAAGTAAGGATAAACAACAACTTTTCCGAGGTTGAAACCGACATGGTAGCTGATATTTCAACGTTGGCCATTGCCGTAGGCTATGCTGGACAGCTTCTCGAACCTGATCATAGCAACGGACCTGATAAATAACAGCAACGAGTGCGGGGTGGGAAGCACACACAACATGGCCGAATTGGAGGGCGTGTACAAGTGAAATCCATGGAATCTGATCACAGATGAGCATCGAGAGGGAGGAGCGTTACGCTAAAGGGCGTTGGTCTCGCCTGGTCCAAGGCTTACTACCAGGCAAGGCAACACAGCCGGTTCTGATGATATTACTGGCTAGATAGCCGTTTGAGAGCTGTGCCCTGGTTGCTATGAATGTGCAACTAAGTAGCAAAATAGCCGGCTACTACAGAGGCTTTTTTGAGATTGGTCGTACGCTAACACCAGCAACGACGTGATAAGGTAAGTCAAGTATATATCTAGATCTATATCTCGACTCTGTTATACACTGTGGCAAAAAAGAAGAACTAGTGCCTGTAATTAGACCCAGAACGCACCATGTTTGGCTAATAGACGAGGAAACAATCATGGCCTATAGTAGTAGATCCTGGCATCACTCTGTCTGTCGTCTTCTTCTTGGTTCAATGGCGACCTGTTATAGTGGCTGCATACGCCACTATGCAACAATATGCAAGTGAGACTAAAATATGCACGGAAAGGTTAACTATAGTTATCGTTCTTTCTTCAAATATAAACGGGAGTAGAAGCTTCGCCACTACGATCTTGAACCGCCGCACTGACGAGCCAAAGTGTTTACATGGACTTATCTGTATACGAGTATATGAGCATACGAGATTAGTCTGTGGAATCATCATGAATAATAGACTCCTTTTTTTCTTAAGTGCTTGCTGCTGTCACTTGACTCACTTGTGCTCGCTAGGGGCTTAAGGGGAGCCGCCTAGTTGCGACTACTATGTGTAGATGTTCCTGGGCCAACTGGTGGCATTGGCGGAATGTACAATGAGATGCTCAGAGTGTACATTCGGTTCTTAAGTTCTGTCTGGGCTTTCATTTTGATAGCTTAGTCATTGCGAAATATTCAAAGACTACCCTCTATAGATCCATGAACGAACATATAACGACCCTAAGCCCTTGCCAGGCTTAGCTCACTAGACAGTGCCTTTCTGGATACATTGTTGCAACTATACCTTGATATTTCAGGAACAGACTAGACCTACCCCAAGCCTAGATCATGGAATCCTGTCTCTTCTGGGTGAGACATTAAAGAGATATTTGCACACAATTATACAGAAACCCACACACACTTTCCTCGGGCCAAGACTAGCCCCAGGCCTTAGCTGGCTCAGTACCTTCTCCAACAAAGCTCAAGCAAAAAGAAAAAAAAAGTTTCAAGAAGGAGGGGCAGTGTTGTTGACTTTCAAGCTAAATAGGAAATGTATTTGAATCTGTAACCTGAGCTACTACTACTACGATCCTCAAAGTCCGAAGAACATAGCCATTGAGGATGAACATAAAGTCACGGCTTTTTTTCTCTTAGCGTTTGTTTGGTCAACCTGCGACAAATATCTACATGGCTTAATCCGATGAGAGAGCTGGGATCATTTCTTCCGCTCCGAAGCGCTTTGTTGAACAAGCAGTGACGAAATCTGAGCGAAATACCCAGGCCACCAGATCCTACAGTTGAAGATACAATGACAAGATGCTGTACCAAATAGCAACGGCAGGCTCTCACTCATCTTTCTTTTGTTTACCATGTATATTCTTGTTCGCTACAGAGGAATACAGTGCTAGGGCAGGGCTCTGTTTCTTCTCTTGAGACTTGTGCCTGTGACATGTAGAACTATGGAACACATGTACAGTTTACATACGTTGTCTAGCTGGGTCTTTACACAGTATACTGGAAACAATATATGCCGAGTCTTGAGATGTAAGCCATGTCCAGTAGGCTTAGCTTCTAACTGGCTCTGTTTCCAGCCTTGATAGCGTTACATTGTAATAGGCAGATTCTACCTTGTTCTTACTGCATCAGTCATGTGAGAGCGTGTAGCAAGATATACAATATAGAAAATAGAACAGATAGCCCTTGTCTAGTGCTCGCCTCATGCCGCCATGAACGCTAGGCCAGGGTTTCTCTTCTCGAACCAATTCTTTTGCAAGAGGCAGATCATAAGATGTTAACCAGTTGGTGCTGTCCTATATTGTTTTTAGGGCTCTTGGGCGGTTCTCTGTCACATAGCAACCGTCGTCTAGCACCAGGGCTTGTTTAAGAAAATATAAAGAGGGAAATGGACCAAAAAAAAAAGATCACTTGGCTTCAGAGACAACAGCTACAGTCCCAACTAATCAATGTTCTTTGGCAGTTGGTATAAAGAAAGAAAACATACAAAAAGCACTCAGATATCAGTAGAGTTGGCTCTTCAAGCGATGGTCCAAAGGGAAAAGAAAGATCAGACTGTGGCCTAGAGCTGCTGGAGCAACACGCTAAACACGTTCCATTTGAGTGGTGCCGGATCGGACCGGGGAGATTATGAGATCAGAATGAGACCCGAGCCAAGGTAACCCAAACTTTCTCGTCAGAACATATACAAATAGCAGGATGTTGGAGGGGCGTACGTGCAATATCTATAAACTGCGGTAAATGACAAGTGACAGGATCAGGAAGGCAGTGAAAGAAGCGGTGAGTCTGAGGTTTTCGTGCAAACAGTTTGTTTACTTGCTCCCTTTTCAATTCATCGTTGATGTGATAGATGGGGTTTGAAAAGGGTTATAGTGTTTGAGGCACTACGGGATACCGTCATTGTTAGAACGCAAACATCGGCTTAGGCGTTGACTATACGGAAGGTAAATCTAGATTGTGTATACGAGAATGAGAACAAAAGAAGGGAGATTTCAGTACACCTCATGAAAGGAGCTGGCAAACGCTACTTAATGGCTATTCCAACAGATATAACAAAGAAGGGCCTTTCTATATCAGCTCACAAAGTTGAACATATATGTAATACTAAGGCTTACCTACGCCCGGGTTTTGATCCCAAGTACGCAAGAGACTAACCGAGAACGTGTGATGTAATATCTGCGTTTCTTGATCAAAGATAATCGGGTTATAGTGCAGTAAACCCTCTTCCATATCCTGTAAGCTCTCAGAGCAAGGCGGAGAACAGGATAAGCTTGAAAATATTGCTTGCTTGTTTTCTTTTTCTTTTCTTCCTTTCTGTTTGGTTTTTTTTTTTCGACAAGCCTTTGATAGGCTAGGCAATATGTACGCACTAAGTTCGTGCAGCAAGAGAAGAAGAAACTCAAACAAAAAGCCTGTTTTTGGGGGGGGTTTCGGGGTTTTCCTTAGTTGTTCCTTGTTTGTTTGCTTCATCTAGTCTAGGGTTAGTTCATCAAAGGACAATTAGATCTAAGTTTGAATTATAGCTGTAATATTGATACTACCAAGTATAGTTTTTTCGTTCTTATGAAACACGCAGGAAGATCAAGGCGATGGCCTCACCTATAGCAACGCAAGAAAACATCAACAAGGGAAGCTTTACTCAAACCAAACCTTAGACTTCTAGAGAGCATTTTGCTCTTTTACCTGGTACCACGACAACTTGGCTAGCCAAGATCAGAATGTGGGCCGTGAGGACCTTATCCTACACCAGAGAAACCCGATCGTGTTCTCGTCTGTTTGGCTTAGCTACGCCGAAAGAAAAACACACATAACTAAGCAAGGCCTTGTCCCCTAATATCCGAAGAAGACCCAGAAGCTCAGAAGGTTACTTTGATTCTTGTCATAACAGTAGGAAGTCTTTCTTCTTGACCGTTTTCTTGGGGTTTTTGTCTATAAAAATGTTCGTGCGTAAGACCGAAAGAAGCCTAGTGGTTCGCGAGAGATGAGCAGAGTCTCAGCTGGGGTTGTCAAGCTACGTCAAAGGGCAAAAGCAGCCTGTATCCCAGTTGTCATTCCTCTTGTACCGGCTCTTTATTGGCGCGTAAAGTTATAGTTGTAGTGACTACAGCGGCTCGGAAATGGGAGTGTTGAGGCTAGTATGGTGATTGTCGTTACTTTTGCTGCTTGCTGCGGCTTAGTGGAAACAGGCCTGTCTGTGCTTCTAGTGCTATGTATGTACACCTACTGGACTTGTTGTTAGACTAGTAGGATATACCGAGGCACTCGTAATTCGATTTACAGCCTGTAATACTGCAGTCCGGCCAAAGCCAGCTTTGTTTGATTATGCATGCTGTCATAATAATGGAAGGTAAGGATTCTTATGATCTGAGTGAACTGTAATTGTAATATCAGCTAAAGAGCGCTCTATTTTACCCTTTGTCTTTTTGTAATATAGATTTGATTGGTGGTTGAACGGTAAGAGAATTCCATCTCGGTTCAAATGAATGAGATGTTCTTATTTCGTCGTTTTATTGCTGTTGTTTTGAATGTAGAATTTGAGAGTTGGTTGCGCGGTGACGCTTCGATGTTGCTGTTACTGCCAGCTGGCAGGACTATAGCATACTGCCTGACTACAGCTGTCTACAGTTGCCCACATCATTAAAATTGTAGTCTGCTATCGGAATGACAACGAAACGCCGGGCATGCCAATCACTCTGGGCTACGATCCGGTTCATTGATAGTAACCTAAGCGCCTTCACAAGCCAGATATTCTGGCCTGAAGATAATATAGCACCTAGCTGTCCATATAGGTACTAAAGCTTTTGATCTCACGACCGAATTCTCGATATGGATTGTCTGGGTGTTGATGTCTAAGACAAACCCCAGTTCAACCTATGCGCCGATCCTTCCATGCAGCTGGATCAGAATCGCCCAATGGTTATTTGTGCCCTTTCACAAGTGATTTGTCTCTCTTGTCTTCTCTCGGAGAGGCGTGTACTGTACTACTTACAGGAAGACTGGACTAGACTTGAGCTTGCTGGTCGTCCAAAATATCGCCTGAATTCAATACTTGATACACGGACCCCAGACTGGTCTGGGCAGAAAGGTGCATGGTTGCCCAGTAACGATCGCCCAAAGCGGCCGAAAGTAAACGATGTGTCGCGAGCTGACGCTTGTACGATAATTTTATCGTGAAGAAAACATAGGTGCAAAAACTAGGAGAATATTTGTCTGGCCTTCTTCAGCAACCAACGTCGCCTGTGGCGATTTACGGATTGTTCCACCATAATCAGTCGATGATACCGATCTTCTGATTCGGAAACAGAACTGTGCTTGCTGCATTTTGGTGATGATAAGCCTGTTGGAGTGCCTATATGGTTTGCTCCTATAACAATCAGTAACATGTATCCCAAGTACAGCATTGGCGAGATGTAGCAAATGCCGCGGCCTTGAGTAATGGACAGTCGTAGCATCGGTGGCAACAGTCGCCAACGATAACGAATGTAGTACTAATCAAAAAGTACAGTCAACAGCAATTTACCTTACGGTGGTTGCTAAGGCCTGAGTAAACAGACGGGATCATCACCGTTGACTTAGAACAAACTGTTCGCTCAGCCTTGTTTCAAGACGGTGATCATAAACACCCCACGCTAACATAAGGTGCTGCCGGGTTAGTAGCAGTACTACGACTTCAAATCTATTGCCTCCTCCGGCGTCATCTCAATTTGCAAGTTCAAAAACCTCTAGCGAGGCTGATGTTTATCTTCCTATGCTATTTTCCACTGGTCCCCTCAGATTCCTGGCGAAATTCTTTGCAAAAGGGCTACCAAGCTTGAATTAGCTTAGGCCAATCCGCTAACGCTTCCCTCTTTTTACATGTTGCAATGTGTAGGAGATGGTCAAAGGATCTTTTAATTGTCGTGCTTAGCTCCGAAGAGGGACCGCTTCAATGTACAATGTCTAAATTGACAATAAGCCTAGAGTTTCTTTAGTAGGGCCAAGGACGCTTTGTATCTTTTTCATTGTTTCTTTGTATCGTTACAGTATAGGCTTTGGTACTTATTGGGGGAATGGTTTGAAACTAAGAGTCTGCATATTCACAAACTACACAGCCTCTTTCTCTCTTTTTGTATTTTCCGATTCATGGAAGGGCTTGATAAGCTGTATTTAAATCACATTTGGCACCTTTTTTGAGTAAAAGATAGATGATGTTCACCAGTTTGAGACACAGGCTTATCATTATCCAATATCCTTGGCGGTCTGGTTAGTAAGCGATCATGCCTGTCTACTTCGTTCGCTGCTCTTGTGCAACAAAGTGTAGTTGTAAACATGTTAGATTCTCCAAGCTACAGGAAGAACTGGCCGCTTAGGCTGGCTTTTCTGATACAGCAAAACTCATCGCCAGTAACACTACAGGATTAGGCTGCCGAAAGTGCCTGCTTCTAATATGCAGATGGCCTTCATCGTTAAACTATTGGCGTCTAGAGGCGGCCTTGTGTTCTACAGTAGGTTGTGCCTTAAGGTGGTTCGTCTTGCATAGTAGCAAACGATAAGCCTACATATACATATATTGGCACATGCCAGTAGGCATCTGCACAAAGGAATCACCGAACTTTTGCCTTTTCCTTTTGGCCTTTTCACGATATTTGATATACATCGATTAATGGTTGACCGTGTTACTATCCACTCCCAATATCAATTAAAAGGACCAATTATTGCTACTATGGCCACTATAGAGCAAATTGGAAGACGCTACAGTCATTGTAGACACCGATCCCCGGTGTCCTGACTGCAAGGTTACGTTTTCTTACCTAGCAACGCAGGCTACAACAGGCATCTTGTTACGGGCCTAAGCAGCACTAATAACAATTAATAAGAGCAAAAGAGGAGGAAAGGGAAGAAAATCATTAGCCAAACACGGCTTGACGCTCACGGCAGCTCCAGTCAAAAGAAAACACACTGCAATTTATTGTAAAGCCTGATAAAATGCTGTAGCGATCCCAGTAGACTGGAAAAATGAAGCACTCTTACAGTGATTAAGCAAGTAAAAATTGAAAAATTACTTGATTTCTAGACTGGGTCCTAGCATACTAGGGGAGACTGTTTTACTGGCTACATAATATAGCATTGCCTGTGGCAACCCGACTGGACTGGGCAACGCAGAGACTTCTCTAATAACACCAAATGAGGCAGTAGAGGACTCAAAGTCCACTGGCGGGGACAAAGAGTCGCAGTTAGCAGTCAATCCCTAGTAATAAGACAAAAAAGCAGCGCTAGGCGGTAGCAGCCGCAGTATTAGTGATATCCATACTGATCTCCGGTGGTTTAGTTGGACTCAGTTTAGGTTCTTTGTTAGGCGTGTCTCTTCATGGAAGATTCTACGCAAGGAATATCAGAATAAAAAGTGGCAATAATAATAGCAACGAGAAAAAAAAAAAAAAAAGAAGAAAACAAAGGCCAGGGGATGGCAGGAGTTAAGGTCTAGGGCCTAAGCAGATTATTCTTTTTAGTATTGCTAGCGTTCAGGGTGCCGTTTGTTGCGCCTTTTCCTCTTATTCCCACTATAAAATTACGCCCAAAAGCCCTAAAGAGCGGTCGGCCGAGCTATACTTTTAGTGGGTTGAACCGAGCGAAGCAGGAGAAGCTTGAGGGGGTTCAAAGGAGAAACTTTGACTTGGTGAAATAAAAACTACAGGGACGAAATAAGGACAAAGGGAGAATATAGCCTTAGAGAAGAGAACGAAGCCTTGTGAAATTACCGAAACATCCAGCAAGTTTAGCGGGTTGCTAGACTTTTGCGACAAAGGCGCGGGAGGTCACCACCACAACCGCCCCGACTACACGTCTAGAAAGGACCGTAAATAGGCTTCGCCTGGCGTCAGAGACATCGGGAGTTGACTATACATTGGCCCGTCTTAATGCGCTCACGATGTCTGGCTTTGGGTGAAGAAAATATCAAGGTTCGTTAATGATTGCCATATCAGGCCCATATCTTACTACAGAAAAAAAAAAAAAAAAAAAAAAAAGAAGAAAAATGCCTGCTATTTCTTTTTTCAATGTTTTTTGTGTTAATACTACCAGACGCCTCCAGCCTGCATAGCGTCAGGTACCGAAAGAAAGCTCTCCACTTAAAAGCTCTAAGCACAAGCTTCTGGCTTCCCAGAAAGGCAAGATGGTTGCCCCACTATTATTTTTGCTTCCTTTTCTTCCTGCAGCTCCTGGCCAAGCCAAATGAGCACGAGTCAAAAAATCACAATAAAAATAAATAAATAAAATAAAAGGCAGGCATTAGTTAGTTGTTCTTGTTTTTTGTGGTTTAAATCTGTCTCCTAAGACGACCTAACTAGGGCTGGGTTTTAAAATTCCAGTGAATAAACCAAGAGGAACATGCAATAGTTTTAAGAAATTGTTTAAAGCTACAAAAATGAAAATCAAGATATATACCGATCGTTTTTTTCTTTTGCAAGGGTTTGCGTGTGCCGTGGCAGAACAGGAGACGACCGAATAAGTGAATATGGCATTTATAAGAGATGTACATGTATGAGTAGGAATATATCAAACTGTGAGCTATACTATAACAGAACAAACAAAAGCAAACACGACGAACTTGGCCTAGTCTCCACTAGTATAGCTTTTCGGTTTTAGCAGGTTGTGCTGTAGAGAAGATTTACTGAGGTCAGAAAAGCCATTCGACCATCTGTACACTAAGAGGCAGCTGCTTGACGTGCAAATTCAAACCAGTTGCTTCCCTTTTGCTTGGTCCAGCCGTCAACGTGATCTTCAACTTAGAACCCTATATTCAGCCTGCTATCAGCTTATCGCGCCTTATGCGAAGCTTTCTGTGCCAGAAGAACAAAAAACATAGCCCAAAAGCCTCGTGCATTATCGCTTCCGCTGCTCTTATCCATCATAACCCAACCAAACTTCGCCAGTCCATACCAGCCCGCGATCATCTTCGTCCCCTCCCCTTCTCGACCACGATTTTGACCGCTGTCCGCTAGCCAGGCTCGCCTCTGTAGCAAATAATCGTAGCATCTGAACCTCCCAAATAGCCAGCAGCTGTGCTTCTGCTTCTGCTCCCCACTACGCTATCCTTTTGTGGATGGCATTACTGACACTCCCTAGCGGGCTTTTGTGGTTCTTGTTGTCGCTCTGCTCTGCTTTGCTGCGCTCTTAGACAGTCTAATCCAACGTTGTGCCAACATACCATACGCAGTACACATTTCTTCCCTTTTTCTTAACGTTTTTACTTTGCTTTGCATTTCTACGGCCCGACCCAGCTCGTCTCGCCAACTAGGCAAGCCTCCAGTTCATATATCAACTCTGGGCGTCCCATCTTCCCGCTGGCGTGCCCGAGGTCTTGTCCTTTTCTGCCTTTTTTCTTTTTCTTTTTCATTGACTAACGACTTGCTATCGACTCGTTCTCCCATATCGAAGGGACGGGTCTGATTTTGTTTTCTTTCTTTAATATCATCTCACCTAATACTGTCATCTGTACATAACTGCACCAAAACGGATACTTTGATACATAGCACATACTGCTATACAACTCGGTACGTCTTAAAGCGCCTTTGCTATACATATACACACTGCACAGAGTCCACCACAGCACACCAGTGACGCTTGTTGCTCTAGTAGTGTGTGCTCGGAAGTGCCCCCCTTGTCGCCTGGATTAGTTGTAGACAAGCAAGCGCTCACTGTGCGGCTTTGGTGTCGCCCAGCACTACAGACTAGACCCCCCTCCCCTTCATAATGACCAGAACACCACCCCTCCCCAGTACTCAAGCCAACCCCAGTCTGAAAAGAAACGAATCAAGGTCCTCTGTGCGCCGGCGTAGTATCCAAGGTCTAAGCTCTGCTGCGTTTGTTGCGGCCAGGGTTTATGGTGCTAGGTCGACGGGCAAAGTAGACCAAGTATACCAAGTACTATTACAACTTCTACTACTAGTACAAAACTGCAGGCCAACCCGCTTTATACCTTTCCATTTTTCTCTTGCCTTATCAGAGCTCGGCTCTTTAGTCTTGTGTATAGTCTTTTTTTGCTTCGTTTTCTTTGCATACTTGGTTACCGTCCATACATAATCACCTCACAGTACATATATCGTTGTCTCTACTCAAGTCTTGTGCTTCCCCTGTGCCTGCTTTGAACATAACGCTGCGATATAGCCAGTCCAACTTGCTCTAACCAACAATCTTCGCCTGCAGCGCGATCAATTTCTATCCCTATTCGCTCTATCACAGTTTCGCAACCACCATATCCAGTTTTCTGCGTCTTATTTTAGAACAAAGAAACATCACGAGTCGACCAACATCGCCTCGCTCTTTGTTCTTCGTTTCTTTCAGCATTTTCTTTGAGCAGTCCCTTGACCCTGTTCCTTTGGCAGCTTGACGTTTGCCATATTCTCTTGCGTGCAACAGAACAGCTTTCACGGGAAAGAGAAGTCTTTGATAAAGACCTCTTTGGGACCATCTTATTTTCCTCTGATTCTCCGCGCTGCCTAGATCAGCACGACCGATTTTCAACTTCAACATTTGTCCAGCACAATATTTTGCAAACGCCCAAAGGGCTATTTCCATATTGAAACAACCCACAACTAGAAATATCACACAAGTCCAATTTCTGCTTCTGTCATCCTATTCCATGTGGATTTTGCGCGCCTTCTACTTTCAACAACCCACAGCCGTCTTAATTTATTAAGTCTCTTTTGGATTTCGACTTCCTTTCCCATTTCAAACTCTTAATCACCCTCTCGACCCGCGTTCTGGGCCATCTACGTCTGCATCAAGCAACGAATACGCACGCATCCGCTCATCATGGATGCCTCTTCACCCTTGGCTGCTTTACAGCAGTCGCCTCTTCTTCGCAATTCACAGTTCCCTTGGTCTCGCCAGGACTTCCGCTTCCCACGCATGTCCGCTGCCTCTTCCGCTACCATGAGTCTTCGTGAGCAGCTCCACAGAGGCAGCAGCGGCGACTATCTCAGCCTTAAGGAGGTTCGTGGTTCCTCGCCTGGCGCTAGTCTTGCATCTGATATGTCACAAAACTTCGGACTGGACAACAGCGGAAGCCCACGCTTCCCTACTCCTCGCCGAACACTATTTGCTCCCACTGCTGGTAGCTCGCGCTGTATGTTCAACCCAGACTGGTATATGTGTATGTGTGTGTTTGTACTGACCAAGAATACAGTGAACTATTCCACCATGTCCCCTTCTCTGATGTCTTCGCCTCGCTTCGTCCAGAACGACATCATGGACATCTCTTCAAGCCCTTCATTGCCAACTAACACACCTTGCCGTTCATTGGCACCTCCACCTAACAACTTGGATACCATGATGATGGCTTCTCCTTCGGCTAACTTTGACTTTGACGATGATGATCTTGATCTTCTCGATTCCGAAGAGGAGCTTGACGAGGATGATGATTCGTTGATGGTGGACTCCCCTCTGCAATCTATGCAGCGCCAGCCTTCATTCAATGGCAGTTCAGAGTCATCAAAACCAGGGTCAGTATTTTATGATTAACCACTAACGGATCCCTTCAAAAGGATGAGCTCGACGTTCTTGTATAAAGTCTTGGAGCACTTCCTTGAGCCTTGCCTTACCGTCACAAATGTAATCCCTTGCTAACTTGAAGTCTTCGTTCCTGCAGCTCTCGCTCCATTCCTCGCCGTGGATCTATGTCGCGTGCCAAGGGATACACTCTGCACCGTGGCTACGATAACCACCCCTTTCGTTTCGGCGCTATCTCGTCTGCTTCGTCATTTACTGCTAGCAATAGTAGCACAAGCAGCCTAGTTAGTGGCGAAGGTCGCTTGTCGCGCATGAGCTCTCACTCTTCTCTTGCTGAAGACGAATCTTCGTTTGACAGCTCGTTTGACGCTTCTTTCAATGCTCCTAGTATTGATGAGTCTATTCCCTCTTTTACTGCTACTCGCCGCCCCGAGTGCTCCAGCACTGCGTCTGTAACTAGCTCTGCTCACTCGGCGATTGCCGTTGCCCCCCCACTGTTCCGCTCTCGTAGTTCTATGCAGTCTCTGGCTAATGCCAACCGTAACAATGGTTCGCCCATTGGCCACATTCGCCGTCCTTCAAACCCCTTCTCACGCTCCCGGAAGCAATTTCGCCGTACCCTTAGTATGTTCGGCAATGCTGACGAGGTCATGCGTCCTCGCGTCGAGCCTGGCCCAATGATTGCCCCCCCTAACAGCGCCAATGACATTACTTCACCCTCTAACCGTATTCCTGCGCCTGTCTGTGGTACTACTCTTACTGCTGCTCTCGAAGCTGTTATGGACGATGTCAACGACGCTTCTGTCCCAAGTGAGCCTGTTCTGCCTCACACTCTTCCTGACGATCCCACCGATTCGATCCCTCGTATCACTAAGGAGACTCTTATGGAAGTCCTCGATGGCAAGTACAGCTCCATGTTTGATAGCAAGATGGTCATTGACTGCCGCTTCGAGTACGAGTATGAGGGTGGCCACATTGATGGTGCTGTAAACCACAACAACAAGGAGCTTCTGACTAAGCAGCTCTTTGATACTCCCATTCTTGGCCGCTCACTGCTCATTTTCCACTGCGAGTACTCTGCTCACCGTGCTCCACTGATGGCTCGTCACGTTCGCGCTCGTGATCGTGATGTTAACCGTGAGAGCTACCCTCGCCTGAACTACCCCGAGGTGTACATTCTGGAGGGTGGCTACAGCAAATTCTTCGAGAACCACCCTGCTCGTTGCTATCCGCAAAACTATATCGAGATGCTGGACAAGGCTCACGAACGCACCTGTGAGCGTGAGCTGGTTCGTCTCAAGACCCGCAAGGCGCCTGCTTTTGCCCGTGCCAAGACTTTTGCCTATGGTGCAGGTATTGGTAGTGGACGTAATATGGGTGCTATGTGCCCCGCGTCGCCCGAGCCTCGTTCAGTGGTTGCCACTAAGATGTGCCGATCTCCAGTGATGTTTGCTACGCCGCCTCGCTTACCATGCTAGAGCTCATGCAAAAAGAGGGTAACATGACTGATCTCTTGTTGGAGACTCATAATGTACTCTGTTCTTGTATAGCATCCTCCTTGGCATCGACAATAACGACAAGTTTCTCGAGTATGATAACAAGGACTGGGTAATCATTATGAGTACTGCATACTCAAATGTGAGCTGCCATGACTGTATTGGCACTTAACGATTCAACAAAAGTTCACGTTTTTCTTCTCCTTTTAGCAGCTTTGACTTTTGGGCAAAGCACTAAAAATCACTCTCCTCCTTTCCATGATCCGTTCACGATTCTGCACCTTTTTTGTTTCTTGACTATCTTTTATTCTTCTTCCGACTTACGCTGCCTTTTTAACCAATATTTTTCTGTTCTTTAACGTCTTGATATCCCTTATCCTTTTTACACTTTAATTTCTCGGTCACTCCTTTACGCTATATTTTTTGTCCTTTTCCAGCATTTTTTCCCCATTGGAATTTGTTTTATTTTTATCGGCGTTTTTGTACAAGCAACAGCATAAAAAGCATGCTCTAGGTTATTATTCCCGTCTCATTTTTAACGACTTCCATTCAGATATTTGTTTTTTTTTCATTTCTTACACTCTTTTTTTGCAAAGAAACCCGGCTTCACATTACACAACTACATTTGTTACAATTTAATGTTTTAGATTCTGTTATAACAGAACTCTCTGGGGTCTTCGCTTCTTTATTTTTATTTTCTACCATCCTGGGCTCAACGGACATGGGAAGTTACATCGTGTTATTTTATTTTATCTTACATTTTGGGCGGTATCTGCGAGGAAAAAAAAATCATCCATTAGCATAAGAACATTGTTGGGACACTTGGTTTCCCGTTTTATCCTTTACAACCAATTCTCTTGTCACTCGTAATTTGTTGCTTTTATCTGTTATCATCATTTGCTCGGTGTTTTGTTCGTATGGAGAAGGCATATTGACTTGATATTTGGGTATTCATTCCCATCTTTGTTTTTGTTTTATCTTCCGGCGTTGATTCAGTGCCTGGGGAGTCAATCATTCTGGGCTTTTGGGGGTTTTATTCTATCTTTTCATGCGATATCGCTAGTGGTCAGTTCTCGTTCATTTTATTAAGTTTTGCTCAGTTTCTGTCTTTTATTTGATCATTGTGTTTTTCTTCTCTATTTCCTCGAACCGGGTTTGTGCGCTGCTTATCTGTTTGTCCTTTTTATTTGTCTTCATGCTTATTATGATTATCATTGATCATGTCCGTCTATGTCTTCTTAACTTTCAAATATTTCATTATCTTGTTAGAGTCAAGATGTACCAGACGTCTTTCATTATGTTGTTTTCGTTTTATATGTCGAGGCATTGAGTAACGCCAATTGTCCTCTTTTTTTCCTTTTTATCTTTTAATTTCAGAGTAGCCTTAGTTCAATTCGAAACTTATGCCTATCAAAAGTATAATTTGGTTAATTAGTATATTTTTGGTTTCTACTTTTGGCAGTTATGAAAATTCGTCAAGGTAAGAACATATTGAATTATTCACGAGTGAATGAAAATTCTTCGTTACTTCCCGATAGAAAAAGTGAAAATTGGACAGAAAAAAACTGGCCTAATTAGGATATCGAATGTCTGATATATGAGAAACAGGCAGGTATAAGGCAAGAATACTAACTATTCAAGGTAGTTTAATGTACTTTGGAAAAAATTGAACTCAAAATTTGTGGAGAATTAGTTAGCTTGTTGTTTAAATAACTGACTAACTAATCATGTATTTTTGAATAGCTTTTTCTTGAAGAATTGTATAATCTTTCAATCTATGACTTGAAGCAAACAATATTTCTATTGTACAAACAAAACAAACATGGGATAAAACAAACAAGAACGAGAATTGATAGCTGACGGGAAGTTTTTACATTGTTTGCTTTTTTTCCCTTTTTCTTTTTTCGGCTTAATTAGTCGAAAATATGTTTGTATCGTGTATATGATGGGATAACATTTATCATGACATACATAGGGAGAACATTAGAGGGGACATAGGGAATTACTCAGAATGATATAAAGTTTCCCTTAACCTCGCGCAAGACTACTTTGTTCTTCGTTGTCTTCGAAGAAGAATAAATAGCACACAAAACAGCGAGAAAGATAGAGGGAGATGAAGGTTGTGAAGAATCTTTAACGAGATGTTTGTCAATGAGAAACTTGGCTAAGACCTAACTTCCCACAACCCCGGATCAGCGGAAATCTAAAGGATATTCCTGTTGTTGAGCCAGCTAGTAAAACTGTCGTTTTTGACAACCCAGAGACATGTTCCATGCACCAGGATTCACGTCTACATGTTCCCAACGGGAAGAGTCATTTTATTGGTATTGTTCTTTTGCACATATTCTAAGAACTCTTTGGCATAGGCAGCAGCATAACTATGCTAGCTATCCTGTTTATGACTATCAGCATTGGAGTCGTTTAGTGCTGATAGTAACATGTCTGGAGGGGAATTTAGTTGGCCTTGTCTGCACCATTAAGCAATTTGCCGACATCTTATTGAATATCTCCACCAGATGTACCCATGGGTTGACCAACCACGATATTGCCGAGTCGAATATCATGTTTATAGAGTGAGTTCTAGCACCAATTCCTACTAAGAGTATGAAGCTTAGAGATGTAGGAAATGCTTTTGCCATGCTGACAGCAACTGAAGCTGCTCCAGTTTGGCCAATCTCTGGTAAACAAGTTAAGACGACGTTATGCTCCCAAACATGACCGTTGGTATAACTATTGGCACTTGTAGATGTCTGGCCATCGAGGTGCCCAAACAATTCATCAAGATGACGTAATGGAGTCGGGTGCGATAATAGAAGCATAGGGACTAGACTCTAGCGACACGGGCCGGGCATCTAACCTTTATGAGGCTGCCCGTTGATCATGAGTATGTGTCATGGAACGGCAATCTTGTGATCAAGGACTATGCCAGAACTCTCTCAAGGTTTCACAAAGAAGGTTGATTGCCTGTTTTACTCATTGAGTAATGTATCCCTCTTTGTTATATTCTGCCCGCGAGGGTTGTAGGAGGGAAGGTTCCATGTTTAATTTGATTTGATCATATTTGATTTGATTTGATTATATTTAACGTCTACCTAAATCACTAAGATCATACGACGCCGGATTGGATACCGGACAGATATTTAGAGTCCTCCGCTTGACAAACTCAATAGCTTTGTATGTGCGGGACGAGACCGTCCCCTAGCCCCGAAGAACTAGTGGTCCATACCTCCACTATGAGCAGCAAAAACAAATACAGAAAAAAAAAAAAAAAAAAAAAAAAAAAAAGGAAAAAGGTTGTAAAACATGAAAAACAAAACATCGAACAGTAAGGCAAATAAAACATACAAAAACATAAACAAAAACCACACCAAAACCTCCTCAGTCACTTCCCCCCTCCGCTGTACTTGTCTGGCCCGCTGATGGGGCTTCTTCTCTAGGCGCATGGGCTCTGTAGTGCCTCCATTTCACCTCTAATCTCTTGGCAAGATACTTGCATGAGCTCTCTTTCCTAAGTAGCTTTTTGACAAAGTTAGTCCGGAGTGGTCTCTTATTTCTGGGGCACGCCCAGGGATGGAAAGGTTCCTTCCGTTGATGGCACAGTGGACAGTTTCTTTCCGCATCCGTATGTTCGAACCGGTCATGGTACTCCGCAAAGTCGCCATGGCCTGTCCGGGCAGTTAGGATCCGTCCCACCGTAGATCTGTGCTGGTCTTTAAACCAGTCCACCTTGTAGACAGTCTTTGTTTCAAAACGAACCCCAAGGTGCTTTCTCGGCTCGCACTCCGCTATCCATGACTTGAAGTCGGCATTCAGCTGTGCGTTTTTCCATCTGTGGGCGGAAGCAAGGGACATATGGTCGCGGTCGAGGTCCACAAGCTTAGTATTGCTTGTACACCCTTGTTTCGCCAACTTGTCAACTAGCTCGTTGCCAGGAACATTAGTGTGCCCTGGGACCCATCTGATGCCACCGACCGCTAGCTCTACACGCTCAGTGCCTCCTTTCCACTCATGGAGTAAGCTTCGGATCTTGTTGACAGCCTCTTGAGAAGTTCCATTCTTACCCGCCATATTGGAGATGCGTTGTGCAACACCCAAATTGTCAAGGCACAGATATAGACTGCCTGCATCGGGAGGAGCATGCTTGATGGCCGCTTGGACTGCATTGTCCGCAGCAATAGCCTCTGTGTCGGCCACTTCTCGTAAAGAGCCACATGACCCTAGACCTTCACACAGTTTGATGCCCTCATAAAAGACTGCCCAGCCAGCCCCTGTCCTGCCCTTCTCATCGCGAGAACCATCGGAGTAAACCCATAACGTTTTCGGGTCTGCCTCAGCCACCTCTTTCAAATGATGTTTGGCGGCTTCTTCTTTGTCTAGTTGCGGTGGCAGACAGTCACGGGGGCCCTTTTCTTCTGGGAAGAGTCTGTTCGACTCTTTAATCGGCACCGGTAGTAATTTCTTGTACACATCGATGTGTCCTTCTATCTCTGTGATGCACAGCGGGTGCCGGGAGTCTACCGTGGAAGCCCGAATGGCGGCGGCTCTATCAAGGTCCTTCAGTATCATCTCCATGTTTGGGAACGAGGAGAGGATGTGCAAAAGCCTAGTTGGCGTGGTACAGTACACTGGCAGTGCGGCCCTCAGGGCAGCTCTCAAAGCTACCTCTAGCTTTTCTTTCCCTTTAGCTTGCATGAAGGGAGACCAGGTGGAAGAGGCATACGTCAGTTGGGGGAGCACGCAACTCCTTACAGCATGTAGCAGACTCCTCACTGGGGTTCCTCGGTACACTCCCGAGAGAGCTCGGAGTGCGTTCGTGGTTCTCTTGGCTTTAGCAGTGACCTGCTTTGCGTGTTCCAAAAAGTTGAAGCCGGAATCCCACCATACACCTAGCCACCTTAGAGACTTGGAAGGCTTTAGTAGCACTCCACAGGGTAGCGTAACTGGACTCATGGAGGAGCATCCTCTTGTTCGGCAGTGTAACAGTCCTGTTTTGTCCCAGTCTAGCGAAAGACCATTGTCCCTGCACCATTTCTCTATCCTTTTCAGGGTCCATTAATGGTTTCCACATTAACTGAAATGTTCTTAGATGAGACCGAAACGAGGCCATCGTCAGCGTAGGCCAGACCCCAAACCGCCGCATGTAGGCTCGTCATGTACAGCATGTACAGGATGGGTGAGGCCGGCGAGCCCTGTGGCAGGCTGCCTCCGACTTTCCTGGTGACCGGTTGGTCTCCTTCTATAGAGAGGGAAACTTCCCGTCCGGTGAGAAAAGATTCCACCCATTTGACTATTGACGTTGGCCAGCCTTGGTTTCTAAGCCTTTGAACCAGCCTGCCCCGTTTCACGGCGTCGAAGGCACCCTTGATGTCGTAGGTGACAAAAGAGGTTATCTCTCCATACTTGGATCGTCCCTTAATCTTGTCTGCTAGCAACAGTGTGAGGTCCGTAGCTGCCCTTCTTGGTACTGCGCTAGCATATGTGCGGGGGATGATCTCTAGTTCAATGGCTTGTGCCGCCAGTCTTCGCGCTACAATTCTCTCGAGTCCCTTTCCCAGAGTTGAGAGAAGTGAGATCAGTCTGTAGCTTCTTGGGAGCGATTTGTCACGGCCTGGCTTTGGTATGACCACCAGGCAGGCCGTTTTGAAGACCTTGGGGTGCCAGCCAACTTCCAGACAGCCTCGGAAAAGTGCTGTCACTTTTGGCCCTAAGACCTTCCATGCCAACTTCCAGGCACTGTTGGGGATGCCATCTTGCCCAGGGGCCGTGTTTCCCGGTTTGAAGATAGCGTTTCTGACTTCCGATTCAGTCAGCTCCTCCAGTTCTCGTGTGGGCCTAGCTACTTGGGTTTCTCCCCTGCGTGAGACTTCTTCTTCTGCCTCCTCTGCTTGGGTGTGTGTGTCCAAGAGGAGCAGCGCCTTTTCCTTAGATGTGGACGCTGTCCCACTGTTTGAAGTCAGAGGTGGCATGCTGTATGATGCTCTGGCACGAGTCCAATTCAATGCCTTGAACACATCTCCTGGCTCGTTGATGGCTTCGATGTTCCGTTGCCACATTTCCCGCCTAGCTTTTCGTGCCTCTCGGCGAAAGGCTTTGCGCTTGGCCTTATACAGCTCGAAGAATAGAGCTGTTCGGTTCGCTCTCCAAGCAACTTTCGCTCGTCGTGCCTCTTGGATTGTGGCTTTGCAGGCATCGTTCCACCAGCGCTTCCCAACCCCTCTACCAGCAGTCTTTGGGGTTGACTCATCGAGAACTCGGACCAGTACTTGAGTGATCCTTCGAGCTTCTTCGTCCAGCCCCTCCGGGGTTGACAGCTGTCCAGATGTGAGGTTGGCGGATTCTTTTTCACAAGCTTTCAGGAAGAGCTCCTTGTCTACCTTGTCCATCCTGTATCTCACAGCACGAATAGATGTTTGGGGAAGTGTACCGGCCACTGTTGTAAGGAGTACTTCGTGGTCACTCCCACAGTCCAGATCTGTTCGGACCTCCGTGGTGCAGAGATGCCCTCTGCTCAGCTCCCGGGTTGCAAAGACTAAGTCTATCACTGAGGGCGACCGGGGGTTGGCATGGCATGTTGTGACATCATGGTCATTCAGGAGAATGGCACATGACTCCTCAACCCAATCTACCAGCTTGTCACTGTCGGAAGACTCGTTGGTTCCACTATCCCACAAGTGTGAATGTGTGTTCCAGTCCCCGCACAAAATTGCCTTCTGCCCTCGCACGATTTCCTGCGCCTTCAAAGCAGCTACCCAGCGTTGATCATCGCCCGGGTTTGGGTTATATACGTTAGCTATCATAACCCCGTTGCCTAGGCGAACTACTACCATGTCACGATGGCCTACATTATCAGCCGTCATGACCTGCTCCGAGATCAAGCCCTTTCTAACATGGGTAATTGTCCTAGGACGCTCCACCCACTTTGCACATGGTGCATATGTCCGATAGTAGTCTATCGGAGCCGTCTGTGCATCCTCCAGGTTCCTCCGAATAAAGGGTTCCTGGATGCAAACTACGTCCACTTCCATTGCTTTTGCCGTCTGTAGAGCGGCAATGTGGTTGTCGTAACCACCATGAGCATTGAGCTGGAAAATCTTCAGCCCATTGATTATTCTTGTGTTTGTATCACACATTAATTATCGCTGGGTTTGGGACGGTTGCTGCGCCGGAGGCTTGATCTTGGTGGGGCGGGCTTGGGATCTCTGGTGAGTTCCCTTGCGACCTGCACTTCCGGCAAGATCTGGGTTGGGGCAGAGCTCCCTTGGGGCTCTGGTGTCCGTTGGCTAGGGGCCGGTGAAGGGGCGGCCTCGGTGACCTCCTGGGGGGTGGTCTCAGTGTCCGCCTGAGGAGTGCGAAGTTTTCCACACTTCTCGTTTCTGGCCTCCAAGAATTTCGTCTGTTGGGCCTTCCGGATTTCCCGCTTCTCCAGTTCGTCCACTCTATTTCTTAGTGGGCACTGGGGGTCATCTGCTGGGTGTGGGCCTCGGCAGATGATGCATTTTGAGATGCATTCATGCGCAGCCTCGCAGCAGGGGGGATGCTCGGCACTTGTGTGTGCATTGGAGCCGCAGTGTTTGCACAGCTGGGCTCTGGAGCAGAGCTTCACATCATGCCAAGAGAAGCATTTTGAGCATTGCTTCAGGGCTCTGGGTTTCTCCAGCAGTAGCCGGGTGGGGATCAGCCTAGAACCCATCTTGATCCGTTTGGGAACTTTCGTTCCTACTGCTGGTATCTTCACCAGGAAGGTGACTTCCTCGCCCTTGCAGATTGGGCTGATGTGCTCTGGAGTGGCTTTGGTGGCCGCTTGGAAGCACTCCGAAATCATTTCGGTCGTGATGGCTGTATTGCCTTCACTTCCCAGGCTGATTTCTTTGACCATTGGCCCCACTAGATAGGCATCACAGGCGGATGCTTTTTCCAGGGTTGTGTCGGGGCCAAACCACGCCTTGATGGCCTCGGACTGGTCCAGGAGTTTGGCCCGGTCTGCCGAGCTGCGGGGAGTCAGGGCGAATCCCGTCTTGATGCGTGTGGCACACTGAAGGGCCCCCTTTATCTTGTCATTCAGCAGACGAAGCTGATTTGTGACAATGAAACTGTCCGCCCCCTTCTTCTTTGACTTTTCAGCCAGGCGGACGAAGATTCTGTGATCTTGGCGTGCCTCCGGTGTCTTGGAGGTTGCCTTGTGATCAGGTTTCTGAGAGTTCTGGTTGGCTCTCTTGTTCTTCTGTCTTCTCTTTCGAGAGACAGTTTCCCATTCGTCCTCCTTGTCCAAGGGGGACGCTTCGGTGCCATCATCGCCTCGGTTGACGGCGTTCGATGGTTTGGCGCTCTGTTCGGCAGCCTTGCTTGTGGGGGCGCCCTGTTGGGCGGTCTTGGTGGTCCTTTTCGTAGTTGGCAGGGCCACTGCATCAGTGGCAACTCTAGCATAAGTTGCCTCTGTTTGTTTCGGGGACGGTTGATTGTCCTTGATTTGATCATAGTAAACGTCACTCTTGTGTTGAAGGTTCCATGTTCCGACTATAGTATGATTTATCTTTCCATTATCAGCGATTCGGGGACATGGTCTAGTGGTATGACGGATCCTTAGCATGTTTGAAGTTATCGTGACTTTCATCGGCTTGGATCAGGTCCGGGGTTCGATTCCCCGTGTCTCCAACCTGTACGGTACTCGCATTGTTTTTGTCCAAGTGACTGACTAGACCAGCAGGAACAACGTAAGACGTATCTTTTTGGCTACGCTGTCGTATTTGCTGCGAAATAACAGCAAAGATGGCTCTGTGTGTCCCGCTACAATGGTTTCACCCGAACGGAGCTGGGCCATATTTTAGTAACTAGAACCGAGAGGACATTAGTAGACCAAGAGATCCATAGGCAAGCAAGCTCCTGAAAACCATAAAAGCAACAGGTCATGCATGTTGCCAGCATTATACAGTCATGGCCAGAACGCATCAATATTAATAAAAAAACCTTCATCTTCGATCGCCAAGATAAATACAGACCCGGAGTTTAACGTTGAAAGCAAAGAGCGTCTCTGATGATCCAAAGAATAAGGCAAGTTTTCTGTGCCAACCAGCAAAGAGAATAGAGATGACATGTGACAGAATCATGCTGTGTAACTCCTGCTGTAGATTTATAGCAAGACTTCGTTGCCTCTTGATGGAGCTGCAGCCATCGCTGTACAAAGATCGGGGACTACAAAGATATACAGGCCATGAGACTAGCATCTATCAGTACTGCTGATAGTAGCAAGTGATATAACACAGGTACATGTAGGCTGTCCCTTGGATCCAGATGTCTTCGATCAGGCATATTAGAGCATTATATTCCGGTGATGACCCGGTCTTGGCCCCGGGGGATTTCTATCTTCCTTGCATCGATATTAGGTCATCGTTACATAGATGCTCAGGACATGAGTCCAAGAATGGACACATGTGCTGATTTTCTCACGGCTCGAGGCTAGGCGTGTTACGAGCACGACATAAACAAATTGCTTATATAAACAACTCGGGCTGGCTAGAAGGATGGGAGATAAACTAGTGAGCATGTGGCTAAACAGACGAGCTGCAACTCTCTCACGCTCGCTCTATCTGGTGGATTTCATGTCTATATCTAGATATCGTTGGCATATCCCCAAATAAGACGTAAGCCGAGCAGGACCTAAAGAAAACATTGTGACTGTACCCGGCACAGCAATGCCACCTTCAGATGATTTATTGTTATATAGAGCTATATACCGCATAGCGGCTGTGTCTAATCTAGTATCAGGTTCCACAGATCCCGTCTTGAAAGCGGATATTATATGAATCTTCAAGTGCACAGGCACAAGTGTCTCCAGGTTCAGGTGCTTCAATTCTGTATATGACGTGACGCAGCTTCAATGCAAGGTTGCATGTTAGAGGGGGGCCGGCCTGTGGCTTGTGATCGAAAGTGCGGTACAAAGTGATATGAATTGCCAACCTCAAGTCATAATCGATATATAAAGTAATGTGATGTCTTCTACAGATCCAATCTCGACATGCTTTTGAGCCAGCACTGTCTTTATCGTATTGATCACTAGCCATCATGAGTGAGTCTCTTCTTTCTATTTTAGATAGTCTACCCAAGAACTAACGATATGTAGCTACTTTTGACTTGGAGGCCATAGGCTGTCACGGCGATGCTTCGTGTCATCGACACAGTCGCCATCACCATTCTCACCGCAAAAGCAAAAGTAAGAAAGTCCTATATTTACACCTTAACGACGGCTTTACATCGCCACATAAGGGCAGCAACAGTCGTGGAAAGGACGGTAAAAAAGCGTCCAGGACAAAGAAGGTCTTGTATATTGAGCCTTGTCGTCCACGTACTATCACAGTTTCACGTCGGACTTTTGTGATTCATCCGCCGGTCATATTCTGGACATCACCTGATTCGCTGTCCTCCTCAGTGCCTGCTATAACTGATGGTCCCTTATCTGCTACTACTGGGGCTGATGGAACCATAAACGGAAGTCTTCACCAACAAGACTCAAATCAGTTCCATAGTCAGCAACAGCAGCAACACCAGTATCAGCCACAGCTCCCATATGACCGCCCTATATCTACCTCGGTCCCAGCAGATCTAGTCGGTCTCTCGAAACATGCCACAGCAGTTACGCCGGGGGTGGGCTTCCATGATCCATTCACAGATCCTCCACGGGCTCAGTTTGAGTCACAGTCACAGAACTTACTAGAGATGAGGGCCTCTCATACGGTACCAGTTCCCCCTCTCGGCCTTCCCCCATCCCATCCAGCCTTTCAACCAAAGTATTCCTTACCGCCACTAGAGGTAGAGAACAGCGGGCTCAGATATCCACATGCTCCTTCACAGCAGCACGAACAGCATGTACCTGATCACCAGCAGTACCCTCACGTGCTACGACGGACATCCCCGTCGGCCATGGCGCAGCATTCTGGTTCCAATATGCAACTTCCGCGGCAGCCGTTTGAAGAAGACGCTATCAAAGACGCAGAAGACCCTGTAGCTCCGTTGATTCGCCGCGCATCAGAGTATATCGCACGGCGTTATTCTGCGGCCGCGACTGAGCCGGGCCCTGAGGAAAACATGGCTTTCCCGTTGCCAGCACCGACATCGCCTCCTCCAGTTCTTGGCCGCCGGGGTTTGCGGATCTCGGCTTCTGGTGTCGAAAGGTGTCCATCCATGACAACGCTCCACGAACATGCTAGTTACGATATACGGCGCAGAAACAGTACAACGTCAGATCTGTGGCTTCGACGAGAGAATTTGGAAGAGCTAGATGATGACGAAGATGATGTGATCTCTATTGCCAATCAAGATATTGCACCCGAACATGACATCGCTCTACATAGACGCTGTAGTATTTCTGCTCCAACAGTCCCAGATCCAGATATCTACGGCGTTTCTATGCCTAAGCAAGAGTCATCTAGACACCGAAGACTCAGCGCAAGTGCTCCGCTGCCACCACTCCCTCCGTCGCCACCGCCGCTTCCACGGGCCACTCCGGTGGCATCCGGCTCTCGCAGTAAAGACCAAGGCATATATAGTCACGTGCGCTGGCCTGTAAGCAACTCACGTCGTGAGGTCTTCATCGACCGGCAACACGAGAGAGACAGGGAGCGAGTTGTTCCAGTAGGCATTTCTGCTCAACCTGGCAGACACTCGTCATTTGCGCACAGCGAGCCGATCTATGAAGGCCAAGATAGACACAGACGAGGCGTCGTCTATATGCCATTGACTAGCGGAGCGGAAATCGGAGCAAGCCGCCATCCTCCCGATAGAACCTGGCGTCGGGCTTCGCAGGGAGATAGCCCGTGCTCCCCCCGAACCGTCCCTATGGTCTCGACTGTTGCTATGAGCAGGGCTCGGGAGACATCTAGAGCCAGACGAAGCTCTACGCCGGCGCTAAACGCACTGCGAAATCCGTTTCTACCCGAATACGCACCACACATGACGAGTTCCTCTTCCTCGTACTTCTCTTCAGAGGACTACAATCCTCTAGATCTAGCCAGGCACTCTTCGGTGCGCTACGTAAACACAAACCTCATATAATTCGGTGCTCCAGCCTGGCATAGACGCCTTGTCTCGTCGTCGGCAGGCTACTAAGCTGACCTTTCGTAATATCCACTTGTTCTCATGATAGTACTATTTCTACTTATCTTCTATCTCTACCGCCCATTCTTAGCTTCTAACTTGACCAGTTGTAAGACAGATGCTATTGTCAGGATTCCCAAGTTATTTTCACATGTTGCGATTGCACATATGTCTATCATGATTTTTGTCTATCGTAGTTGTTTTATGGCTTTATTATCTATTTCACTTTTGCCTTCATCTACACTATCAATATTATACGGTTGTATATCTAATACTCATTTTCAAACCCAATTACACCCTCAAAAAAGGCAAAAGATACGGCTTTTCAAATTTTCTGCCCAAGAAAACATGCATACGTCCCTTGACTTGATTATCTATCTTGTGTCTCATATTCCAATACGTTGAATGTGGCTTATAGTAATAGCCAATGTAGCACTAGTTATAACCCCATCAAAAAACAGTAGCAGTCACACGTCGTGATACTTGCTTGTTCTAAGCCAAAGCCCGCTGTATCAAGTCATATTTCTTTCTGTTTGGGGATGTTCTACATACTGAGTACATACCAATTCAGGTACTCAAGACATTGCTGCTGGTTTGAAGATACGGCCTAAAGAGGGCGCTACTTGACTTGAGACAAAGACTATAGTAGTCAAAGACACACATATCATATTGTAGGGATATGAGAGGGAAGGTTCCGGGCCTGTTCTTGTATTGTATGAGAGAGAATCCGGGTTGTAAGCAATACATATACATCTTTGTTTGAGATGTTTCTTATTTTATATTTCATACAACAGAAGGGGAAGACAAAGAAAAAGAAATACAGCCTGCCCAAAATACGGTACGTTTTGTTTCTGAAAACGCAAGCGCATGAATTCTCGGCAGTGAAACTTTGCATTATTCCTCTTTACAGCTATACATACAGTTCTGTAGTTTCTTGAATATTCAAGAATATTCATCTGATTCATCGTGAAAAGACTCTGAATATTCTCATATCATGCCCCAGGATCTTACTCCATCTGGTTGTCACTGGACTAACATACATACATACATACCAGGATAAACACTGCTTGATATGACTTGGGTTTGTAAAAAATATATAACAGAACAGAGTACAGAGTATATGACTAACAATAGTGTCCAAGACCTTCTGTATCATAGCATCAGCGCGCTAAAAAATGAAACCGGTAGTCCCAGAAACTCGGAAAACACCACATACCTTTCCCTCTCCTTTTTGCTCGCCCCCTCTACAGTCTTATTTTCCAGGGACCAATGACCCTTCTAATTTCACTAACATCCTACCGATTCTCAGCATGCTAGTAGTGAATGCTACACTGAAAACTTTCTATAACCACTAGTAATGCGTGTGGTTGATAGGCTAGATTATACAGCAATGACAGCAGAGATGTAGTGCTAGTATTCAGGAAGGAAAGTAGACCAGTTGTTTGCGTGTTTGTCGTTTTGATTGGATTTTTTTACTTGGCTTTATTAGATTGTAATTACACTTACACAAGAGTAGAGGAAAATAGATAGCAAATAAGATAATAATTAGCGCTTATTTCATAGGGTTTGGATTAGGGTCTACTGACAACCAAGTCCGACTTCAATATGAGAACATTGTAGCGATGTTTCCATTTGTCAAAAGGAAATATATGTTGTTTTTTTACCCTCTCGGCCGAATATCTCGGCTTCAAAGAAAACGCTCAAAAAAGAAAAAAAAACCTAGCTTGGCTCAGTTAATGACGGGTGCGTCCTGACAACGATGAATCAATGACTGAGACCGCACTCTTTAAGTAGAATTAGGAAGGCAGAAACAAAACAAAAGCAAGCATTGTAATTATAATTGTAATTGTGAACGACGAATCGAAGTTGTATAGCCTAATCCGTGCTACAGCCCATTCCGAGTCCGAGAGGTTGCGGATGCTATTGGTACAACGCTAACGGCATATTTGCGTGGTTTTTTGACAATTTCTAAACAAGTATGTAACACTGGTAGTCTGTATTGACTTACGATTACATCTGCAATAATATAGGCAAATTGAGGATAAGCCTTCATCGGAATGCCGTAGCTGAAAAAGAAAAATACATATCAATAACGGCTAGGCATAGATAGTGCGTGTAGGCGGCCATTGGATTAAATTTTAAATCTTGGGAATATTGACATATGCACGTACTGGCGTATTGCATGCATGCACGCAATCTAATCCAAACAACGACAGAAATACAGCAGCATTTCGTCAAAAAGCCAGCGCAGGAACCAAGTACCAAGATTCAATAGTGCAACTGTACATTTTCTACCAGCTCGCTATATATGTAATATAACTGAGCTTGGCCAAAAAGACCCACGGGTTGGCCTGGCTCATTGGTAGAGATCAAGCCATCCTGAAACACGAAATGCCAGCGAAGCAACCTCCTAAACCGGATCAAGGGTAGAAGAATGCTGAACAGAGTTCGTTCGACCAATCTACCAGATCTGCTGGGACATGCCATATATCTGTGTATAACCAGCATCGTCACTTGCGAAGACAAACGCAGAACATAATGCCAAGGCTTTACCAACAAGACGAACTCATCGTGCTGACATGATGATTTATATTTATCAGGTTTTACTAAAGTATTAAAAGATAGAAATAAAAAACCAAGCCCTGAACTAGCCGGTTTGACTCTGCTCAATTTGAACCGGGCTTCCTCTTCGGACTCTGCCAGACCAAAGGAAACCCGAGATTCTACTTTCTTGCTTCTGTCCCTTTTTTTTGGTTGGTTTCGGTTGCTTTGATTACCGGCACAGGATTATAAACGAATAAAAGAGAGAAAACGTGTCTCAGCAAATCCGTACCATATTCTCATGGGACTAAAGATCAACGTCTAGACTATCAGGCTCTCGTCTGACTAATAATACACAAATCCCAGAAGGTGCAGGCGATTCCTCGTACCTGCATGACTGGCATCCTGATAAGACCAGCATGCCATATATAATTATATGTTCAGATATTCCCTTTTTATTATTAAAAAAAAAAGTGCTTATCGTATCTGGAGACACATTTATCTACGAAAACTACTACTTAATACATATTAGACCGACGAGATATAACCAGTCAAAAATTGAACCGGCCAAAGGCGAAGTCTGATATATGACACAGAAACCCCCGTAGATAGAAACCTGCCAGCCAATCACATATCTTAGGCTTTACCTATTGGGCTACTTAACATGCCAAATTCAAAAAAGCTCGCATTTCTGGCCCGAAGTGTCTGATCATCATATACACATACATATGAACCATAGAGCTATCTAGACTCTTATCAATATTTCAGTTTACCGAGTTGATACCATCGCCGTGCTGAACCAAGTAGTGTAGTTTCATGTGTATAGAGATATTTGTCAATTTATGTACATACTCATGCGAATCTCTGACTTAGACAGACGCTAGGTTGACGACTCGTTTGCGGTTTTGGTTGTTTTCCGGGTAATAAATATCCAACAGGGCCTCTTGTTGTCATTCAAGCCACTACAAAGGGCTATCATCCACTGTAAATCTCACCGGGCGTTCACTTATGATAGAAAGCCCTTGCCCTTGCCACGTAACATAACATCACCATTCTTGGCGTGCGGCAGGTTCTGTTCTTGCGCCCGCTGATTCACCTTATCAGGTAGTCCAAGTGTAAAGGCTGAGACCAACACTTAAGATTGCCATCTGATACTTTGTTTTTTTAATTCCTTATATGGACAGACTTCTCGTAGTGGCGGTGTCGATTTTGTATGCTTTGGGGGGGAAGAATGTGACAGTCGGACAGAAAGTCTCAATCGTGATACTACTGTAGATACGGTGGCAAGTGTCTTCAGCAGCTCGATATCAGGAGAACGTAGTGCCATCAACTCGACTCATCATATATGAGCAAATCGGGCGTGGCTTTGGGGAATTGGTAGACTGACAATAGATAGCCTATCACGAACTTGAAAGAGAAAGGAAAAACAGTATGCCTTGTTCGGTGACTGGTCAATCGCTCATTTCAACCCTCGTAGAGAAAGTCCCTTGGTTCTATGCTGCATCTTACATATGATTATGTTCTATTTTGTGCAAATGTCAGGGTTAAGGCACACGAAATTCTGGTCCAGAACAGGCTTCTTGGCGATTATTACGATAATGTTATCTTACTGACTTGACATGCATATAATACGAACCAAAGCTTGAACAAATTATCCATGGCATAAATGTGCTTGCTTTCAAGCCATTTTGTTGTCGGTCCACCATGAAGTCATCACATACAGGGTTACGACGGCTATTGTAGGGTCTCCGCCTGGTTTGTTCTACGGTCCCTGGCCAGAAGCTTACATCATGGCCACTTTAGTACTTCTTCCCTTTTCTGCTTTGCACTTATTTTCCTGACGTGATGACAGGTCTCCCTATTCAAGGATGCAGCAAGCTTTGAGGTTAAAAAAGCACAAAGGGACAGTAAGGCCATAATATAAGCTCTCCACTCCAGACTCTGGAGCTCTAAGCGCGTGCTTTTTTCAACGCTTTTTGCCATTGTGAAACCCCTGACTTCGCCAAAGGTTGTTGGTAGCGCCAAGTCTTTTTATTTCTATAAGCATTCCAGTCATCTTGGGGCTTGATACCTTGGCTGACATGACAAAAGGAAATACCGTCTAGAGACCGCGGATGGCTGAGTAAATGTAGATAGTTGTCACTTGTTATGCCGCGGACATATCTGTAATAAACCAAGATGTGAGACACTTGTCTTTGGTAATCATGTAACGCGGTCTAGCAACCGATCTCAAGACAATATAACTCATGACCGAAAACGTGACAGTTAATTGCATCTATATGATCAAAAATGAAAGGGGCCTTCATATTGTAAAGATACATTTTCATTCCAGTTGGTCATCTCATTGGTATCACGAGCTTGTCGAATTCCTTTGATGATGTGCTCATATCTCTAAACTAAATGTAGACATAAATATAACAATGATGTGTGCTTACAGCAATATTATTTTTATAAGTAAATATTGAGGGCAAAGTACATGTACATGTAAGTGAGAAACCTAAGGGTTAATATCAAACTAGGGTTCTGATGTACGAACGGACATCCGACTACGAAATGAACCCAGACCCTGAAATCCCACAAGCCGCTACTGAACAAGATAGTCAAGCTAATGTTTAGTTAGCTGCCGCTGATATGATGATGCGAGCTTCCTTTATCCCGCATACATATTAGTATAGCTCGTCCAGGGCAGGCGTGAGATTCTAAAATTATGGCTTACTTCTAACTTGTCAAGCATATTTCAAGGTCTATCTTCTAGGTGTTAAAGGAATAGGATGGGCAGAAGAGGAACAGAGGAAATATTGATCAATGCATTTGCATGGGCTTTAGTGCGTCAAAATGCTAGCATATAGTTCCTTGCAAGAAATTGAGCAAGCACAAGTTGGCCAGCCAATCTACGTACGCAATCCTCTTGATGCATATGCCAAATTTGGCCCCTGCTGCCCCTATCAAATCGTTATTAAGATGTTGCAATCCCACTCGGAAGCTTGTAGCTTGTAGCTTGTAGCTTGTAGACGGGAGCTTCTGGAGTTTGGATATGTGGCTGTACAAGATGACCGAAGAGAGATGTAATAGATATATTTGAACAAGAAGCTATAACAGACACACACGTGTATGTAGCTTTACGTACAATACTCAGGCAACTAGGCCTGTGGCGCACAGGGGCTTCAATATAGTGTAGACGGGCTAGTAGATATCTTTGGAAGCAGAACATACATATTTTCGTGGACCGCTCGCTGCGATGTCCACACAGAGTAATTACTAGGAAGATCGTGATGAACAGAGCGGCTGAACAAGGAAAGAGCAGCAACGGAGCGATGGGTCCTTCCTACTTGGTGCCCGAACTGCGTCTTGTATATTGTGTTTTGTATGTAATGCAATGCAGTTGCAATATACATACATGTGTGGTCAAGCTATGTTGAAGTGCATGATCTGTTGTTAGTAACTGTCGTTTCTGTGGCTAAAAGGACTAACTAGAAGACCACCAAATCATAACAAAACAAAACAAGAGAAAAAGTACGGCCAGTAAGTACTTTGATGTTGTTGCGTCTTTTCATTTTGGTAAGATAAGGCTACCTATATACTTGAATGCCCACGTCTTGATTTGATTATATTCAGCCTTTCGCTTTCAGCATTCTTTCATCAGGACGTTGAGAGTCTGACTCTGGCTGTCTTCTTTCATCAGCCTTCCGGACCCTTTTTGCCGGCGTACATCTGTCTCTATTATTTTCTATTATTCTTCTCGATGAGTGTCTATCTATTCTGGAATCTTTAACCAAACCTCTCTCCTTTTTTCCCTCGCTCTATTATATGCTGTCTTGATTTCCGAGTCGTGCCTCGGCCACGCTTGCGCTTAACCTGCTCCGTTCTCCTTGATTTATTACATTTATATTATTTTTTCTATCTCTCTCTCTTATTATTGTCTGCCAGTCACGCTATCGGCTTCAGTCTCATTCTTCACCGTTCTAGCTATTTTATCTCGAGAGAAGCACTCATAATCTTCATAACCACCATCAATATCCAACTACTAACGTTACGACGACCGCGTTATAATTATTATTCTTGACGCAAACCAAATCGATACTCGATGGAACTCTCCCTGAGAAGATAAGACAGTACGATAAGCACACGCTTTTAGCCTTTATCTGCCTACGCACCCGCTTGTCTCTCTGTTGTCGGTGCTCCAGAGTTTCGTTTCGACTGCCTACTACTCGCTGCACAAATTGAAGCTGCCTCGTAGTTGGCCTTGTCGACAACAGCTTGCCCACGGGCCAACTCAATTTGACTACACAGCTGTACCTGGCTGTCACTTTGTAACCCGGCTTATTCGTTCGCTTTACGTCTCTCCAAACACTAGTCGTAGCTAGCAAACTCTTGCCGTGTTGGCCTTTTTGGTTTTTGATACCGGCATCTTTCGATCTTTGGTGACAGACTGATTGATTACTGGCATATTGGCATTGGCAAGCTATCTGTTCGGTACACCCACTCTTTCGTGACCTTGTCGATATTGTTCTTTCACAACGACCATCACCCGTTGTATTATTATTGCCTGTAGTGTGGTACGCCGTAGTGTAGCAATCTGACCGCACATAACACCCTCCATTTCTGTTCTAGCATCTGAGCCAAAGGAACATCTCACGCCAGTAAGGTTTGGGAAAGGTGCGCTCCAGCTTAAACTACACTAGCCATCGGCAACAGAGATT